>APFE030151068.1:11403-35494 GCA_000404065.3 Pinus taeda | reverse complement strand
TTGTGCGTTTTCTGTGTTTATATTTCTGCATTATTTTATGTGTTCCATTGCTCCGTAATATATAATTTTCTAACAAAATATGGCTTCAAGAGAGGAGGAGTTGATAGTAATATGTACATAAATATCGATGGATATGAATTACTAATTGTGGTTGTGTATGTGGATGATATTATGTTTGGTAGGAATAAAGATCATCTAGTAAAATGGTTTGGTAAAGAGATGAAGTTTGAATTTGAGAGTTCAATGATTGGAGAGCTTACCTTTCACCTAGGGCTGCAAGTCCTACAAAAGTTGGGAGGCATATTCTTTTACCAAGATAGATACCTAAAAAATACGTTGAAAAAGTTCGAAATGGAGAACTCTAAACCTGGCTCAGCTCCCATGGAAATTGGATGCAAGCTAGGTGCTGATGATGAATCAGTTGATGTTGATTAGAAGCTTTATATCTCTATGAAAGGAATTTTTCTATACCTAACAACCGGTAGGCCAGATATAATGTTGGCAGTCAGATTAGTGGTAAGATATCAATCAACAACTAAACAACTTCATCTATTAACAACAAAGAGGATATTCAGATACTTGAAAGGGACTACAAAATATGGACTATGGTAACCGAAAGGAGAGAACTTTACATTGACAACATACAAAGATGCAGACTGGTCTAGTTCTATGGATGACATGAAAAGTACAAGTGGTGGTGCATTCTACCTAGGTGAGCCTTTGGTTGCATGGTTCAGTAAGAAACAATCATCAGTTTCCCTATCTATAGAAGAAGCCGAATACATTGCAACTGCTACCTATTCACATAGGTGTTATGGATGAAACAAACTCTACAAGATATGAAGGTAAATTTAAGAGAACTTATATCTATTAAGTGTGACCATACAAGAGAAATAAGTATCTCAAAAAATCCTATGCTTCACTCAAATACTAAACATATCCCTATAAAGTACCACTTCCTCAGAGAACAAGTGGCGAGAAAACAATGAAGATGGAATACATACCCAGAAAAGAAGAAATAGTAGATATATTTACAAAGCCACTTGTTAGAGAGACATTTGAATATCCGAGAAACAAATTAGGGATATTTCCTGTAGACACTTCTCATTAATTTGACTTCAAAAGAAGAGCCTAAAACATTATAGAGAATATGAAACTGAATGCACTATCTAAGGGGGAGGCTACAGGAGTAGGAAGGAGTAAAGAAGATGAACAAGAAGCACATGATTGTGTCAAGAATTTGATGCAGTCAAGAAGCAACAAGAATGAAGGACCATCCTCAAATCAGAAGATCAAGTCATTTTCTTCATGAACAAGCAACATTAATCAGGTTCATCATTCAAAGGTTCATTCTTTAATACAAAATTTTATGAAAATAAAATAAAATGTACATATGTATATATCCTATATATAAGCTTGTAAATAAACATTCTCAAATGTACATAGTCCTATTAGAAGTTTTAATATATAGTCAAAACATATTGAACATGATTCTAACTCATTTTATATTGGCATCATCAGAATTTTCGCAAAATTCTTTACCTTTTGATGAACCTAAATATGTATATGGAATTCATCAAAGTACATTATGATAACTCATCAAAGAATATGAAATTGGTTATATAATAAGAAGGCCAACAAGTGATTAAGCTACATTGCTACATTTCATTACATCGCTAGGATTCCTCTAAATCCTTCAATTTTGTATTATAAGAGAAAATATTTGAATTCTATGCTATATTTGAATGTATACAAATGGAGAATGCTTGAAATATTAAATTATAAATTCGTTGAAGTGCTTCTACAACATAGAATTCATTTGTAGAAGAAGAAATAACATCATATGCAAAGGCCATTGATCATATCTCTGGAAGAGGACATACATATTATAGAACACGAGGCTTATAAATCACATAGAACTACACTACAACCATCTAAAAAAGACCTTTGAAGCTCTTGGAGAGAATAAACTATTATTCAAATGAAAGGCTGCTACCTCATGAAATATCAAGCATAACCTTAAAATGATTATATGTGAATTACTTGGCCCACGGGGCTTTGGATTGATGGCGAATGGGTGCACTATTAAGGCGCTCCTTGTGATAGGTCATTGGTTCAAATCCCCAGTGGGTGCTTACCTACCAAAAAAAAAAAGGACTATAGGTGAATTACTAGGGCAAAAAAAAACTTTAGTTATATCCAAGAACATAGACATGAAATGAAATATCAAATACTTTGGCATGAAATAATATAAAATGAAAATTTTGATGATTGTAGGTCATGATATTGACATTAAAATACATTGTCTTGTAGACTATATTCTTTGCAGTCACTGAAATGAAGCAACACATGCCATTAAAAAAGGCATCACCAACATTGAAAAGATGCAAATGAAAAATGAAGCAGAATTGAGTGCTAAAAATGGCTGCCTAAGGAGAATTGAGTGCTAAAAATAATTCCGCTATGTAATGGTGTTGGAAATGAAGGTAACACAAGGAAGAGCATGAGTAACGACTATGTGTAGTTATGGATATGAAGATTTGATTGGAGCAAAAATGGCAGAAGACTAAAAAATAGATAATAAGTGTTGACAAGCCCATACATAGTATTGGCAGTAGGGTGGATGCCATATTTTTTCCATTGGAAGCATTAGTAATTGTTGGACATTGTGAATATCACCAATGTAAATGTTGATTGATTTATATTATTTATTTCATAATGTAGAATGATGGGTGTTCTGTTGGCTTTAATATTATAATGTGTTGTGGATTATTGCTCCTTTAAATAAGACCCAATGAAAAAATTATTCAAGCATTATTATATTTCAGAGGCCTTCATTAGATTATTGAAAGATGAACAAAAATGATGCAATTATTAATGCTAGGAATTAGATTAAGTCTGGAAGATGCATTATTAAACATATATTGTGTAAGCGATGGCTTTAGAAACAAGCCATTGCAATATTATTAACTAACACAACCACATTTAATTAATTAGATGTGGTTGATATACGTCGAAGGCTTCATTTGTGTCTACCACACAAGTCATTCATAAATATATAATAATAAAAATAATATTACAGAAAAAAATTAATATTATTAACTAAATATAAATATAATATAAATATTGTTAATTAAATTATTTAAAAATAATTCATTAAATAATTAATTAATTCATTAAATAATTAATCAATTATAATTAATTAATAATTAATAAATAATAATAATAAATAACTAATTATTATTATTTTTTATTAATATTGTTTCATTAACATCAATACTTTTATTTATTTATTTATTAATATAAATATTGTTTATTGTTTATTTTTTATAATTTATATTAATTAATTAAACTCAAAGATTTATATTTAACCCAATGACTAATATTAAAAACCCAATGAATAACATTATACCCTATGGATATGAACCCTTAGATTAATACAAGCAAGGGCTTTACACTAAAAACCCAAGGAAATAATATTAAACCGAAGGGATCAATACTGTAAACTCAAGGTATATAAACCCTAAGATAAATATTATAAACCCTAAAAAAATCATGGTTTACCATGGTTGATTTTCATATTGAGACAATATTTGTCACAATGCGATGTTGGACCATAGTTGGCCATGATTGATTTTCATATCTAGACAATCTTTGTAACAATGTGACGTTGGACCAAGATACAATCTTTGTCACAATGTGACCATGCTTATTGACCATGGTTGACCATGAATGGCCATGGTTGACCATGGTGGATTTTCATATTGAGACAATCTCTGTCACAATGTGGCATTCGAACATGGTTGACCATGGTTGTCATAATGTGATATTGGACCAAGAGACAATCTTTGTCATAATGTGATCATGGTTATTCGCTGTAATTGACCATGGTTGATTTTTATATTGAGACAATCGTTGTCCAATTGCGATGTTGGAATATAGTTGACCATGGCTAATTTTCATATTGAGACAATCTTTGACACAACGTGACATATTATAATTGACACTATAAATCCAAGGGAATAATATTAAACCCAAGGGGAATAATATTAAACCCAAGGGATTAATATTATAAAAATAAGGTATATAAACCCTAAGATAAATACTATAAACCCAAGGGATATACTAAAACCAAAAGGATTATAAAACCAAGGGAATAATATTACAAAACTTGAAATAAACATGGTTGAATATGGTTGGCCACGGCTGCTTTTCATATTGACAAAATCTATGTCAAAATGTGATGTTGGACTATGGTTGACCATGATTAATTTTCATATTGAGACAACCTTTGTCACTGTTAGCCCTGAGGTGTAGTGCTGCTATTTTGAAAGACTAAAGGAGGGAAATGGTCTATTCTACTATCGCTGAGAGGTTCCCATACAGTCCATCACCTCACTTTTCTCACTCATCCACTCCCATCCACGTTCACTCATGTCCTAACCCAACCCTCACATCATAGCAAAGCTCACTTTTGCCTTGGCCCTATGTGAATTAATCCATTTTTACCCCCATGCACTAATGCGCAAAGGCCCCCAAAACCTTACCTTTCATCCATATGCGACCCTTTGCACATTTCTCGAGGTTGTCCCATACCCTTCTGTCCCCTATCGTCGATCTTCCCATTGATCTGAAGGTCCTAACTTCATACAACCGACGTGATACGCTCGATCAACCACTGCTGTTAGATCATTTCCTCCAGATTTAACGGTTATTGCGCATATCGCTCGGGTAACAAGCGAGAGGGATACCCACTCGATAAAGCAGTTTCCTCTCTCTCCTCTGTTGCTACATGGCGGGTGATGAATGGAATCGGGCAGGCTCCAACCTTTACCGCTTACCACCTGATGACTGCTCGATATAAACCATTTTCGCCTCTTACCTTCAAGCACCTCCTCCACTCGATAGCCATTCGATCTTCTCATTTGAGATCTTGTTAGTGTCAGGCTTTCCAGCCTTCCTCCAGTGATCAAATATGCTCTTACAAAGTGGTCTCAGAGTGTCAAGGTCAAATTTTGTCATTTCAGTGAGTCTTCAAGCAAAATTTGGTCACTAGGCATTAGGTCTAGGGTTTGATTTCACTGCTTTCAAAGTTGCCCAAATTTCAGTCTATGTCATCATTCAGCTGAGTGTATCATCATTCAGAGGGTTGTCATCATCATGTCAAGTTCCATTGGGTCATTTCACACCTTGTTCATGCTTCAGTTGCGCCTAGGTAAGGTCATTTCACTCTCATAGGGTTTTGAAGGCAATTTCTCTTGGACGATCAAATCATTAGCAAAACTTGTATCCAGATGTTCATACACCTTCCCCTATCCTTAAAGTACCTTATAAAACACTTTCCATCAATGAGATTCCCCAAATTCTTCATTTTTGCACAAACCCTAGTTTCTTGCCACAACTTGGCAATTTTCTAGGTTGGGCCTGTGTTTTGCCCTTTTGGACCCCTTTCCCTCACTCGATCTCTGCGATTCCACTTTCCCCTACTTCCTAAAAACCCTCCCTACTTCCAAAAATTTCCCCAAGAATTTAAAAGCCCCTTATCTCCTTCATTTCGCTTCATTTCCACAAAATCCCTTGTTTCACACATCGGGATAAGTTTCACTCAAAAGGTGTTTCAGAGCAATCAAAGATGCATTTTGGAAAATGGAGAGAGGTTTCTATCCACAACATGCCAAAGAAGAAAAACCTCCTTAACATTTTACACAGATTTCATGGTTTTAGAGAAATGTCAAAAATATCGTTGCCTCAGGAGAATCGAATGCACCTTTGAAGTGACCTTGGGAAAATCAAATTGTATCCTAGCTTGGTTGGCCAAATGACTTTTTTGATGAGTCAAATTATAGTTAGACACACATATATTTCCAATGAGCTATCATGAGCTCAATGTGGAGTTGAGGAAGGCATTCAAAAGTTGAATGCAACAGCACTCTGCCTTGAGGCAGCCTCATTTGGCACATTTTGACCAGTATTGGGAGATTTGATTTTTGACAAGGAAAATGAACTCCATATTGCAAAATTATACTTGTGTTGGAAAGTAGACTCATATACCTTTCCAACGAGCTATTCGGCACCCAATTTGGACACCAGGAAGGCCTCCAAAAAGAATCTGAAATTCGCGCTATGCGTAGGGCTCAAGCGCACTACGCGTTGGGGTTTTGGCTCAACGCGTAGCGTGCCGCGCGTTACCCTTAATTTAGGGAGGTCCATTTCAAAAAAAATCAGTATTTTTGGATTTTTCATGACAAAATACACTTTCTCAGCCATGGCCAAGAAGTTTCATGGAGATTTGAGCCCCCAAAAGGTCAAAAAACAAGCAAAAAATGACTTTCTGCCACTTTTTGGACACACAAGAAGCAGTCTTGGGAGATTTAACTTTTTGAGGGAAAAATGGCCATGAAATTGAAAAATTACACTTGGGATGGAAAGTATACATCAAGAACTTTCCAACAAGCCCACTTGTGCCTCATTTGGATGCCGGGAAGTACCTCAAAATTGGCCTGAAATGCGTGCTACGTGTAGAGAAATGGCGCGGTACGCGTTGGGGAAATTGGCTAGTTTTGCACTTTCAGCTCAGGACAACGCAAATTTTGACCAGTCATGACTTTTCATGGGATTTTTCACCCTCTTTGATGTAACTAATGTAATTTCATGATTGACATGGCTCTTTTTACCTATTCTAGAAAATTCATTCATAAAATGGCAAAAAATTAATGAATGAATTGGTTTCCAAGTTTATAGAGGCAAGTTGTTTTGATTGCCTAATTTGTAGTGCTCAATTTAGAATTGGTTGAAACAGCTCCTAGAAGGAGGAGCTCGACCCCTAGAGGTTAGGGAATGGTTTGGATTGGTCTATATATGTAATTTTTCATTCAGTAGCAGAAGTTGGACTCTTGGGATAGTTTTGAGACTATATTGTACATATTTTACCAGCATTTTTGGCAAAGGAAGACCAGGGTTTTGCAACACTACTTGGGATTCATGTGGCTTTATGTCTTGATGGTGTTTTTCTCTCAGTATTTGTAAGTTATGTATGTGAATCATTATCTCTATTGTATCTTCTCTTATTAAGCAAATGAAGTGTTAAGGTAAAATCCATGAAATTTCTATGCTCTGCCTTTAAATTTGTTAATATTCTATGTTTTCTTCAGTTTAAGGAGAATCCTTGAGACCCCTTGCTCTCCTTAGCCTCTCACCGGTCTGATATATCCATCTCACCTACTTTAAGGCATCAAAACAATTGCCTATCTTGCCCCAAGTGGAGCTCTGCAAAAACTGTGCCTCATCCCCGCACCCAAAATTGCCTTTCCCTTGATTTCAACAAAATCATAAAAAATCAATCCTAAACTCTTTGTACTTAATACCTAGCCTAAAATCAGTCATCAATTCGGTCATATCGAGCCTTCTTGATTACATTTTGCCGAGTTTGACCCGGAGAGAGCCCTCTCCTGTCCTCGTAGGGCTAGCTACGAGGCTGAGTGTGGTTTGATGTGGCCTTGAGTCTTGCCTTAATTCAGCCTAAGGCAGATTTGAGCGCTAACATAGTGGCGACTCTACTAGGGATGAATTGGTTTGCTCGTTAGTATTATTTGATTTATAGCTACAGACGAAGTCTGAAGTCATGCCAGGTAGCTTTCGAACTGCACATTGCTCTGCGAGTGCATAGTAGATAAACGCTGCTTCAGTCGATCTCCGGTCTAGCTTGTAATTGTAACACTTAACTTATAAATTGCCCCAGTACGTGTATCAAGTTCAGATCTGATGGTTGATGGTGAACAACGATCAGACATAATAAGGATGAAATCATTCACCTGGCGACTCCATTCACTAAAACAATCCAGAAATCGATGCTTCATGGTGACTTCACTGCAAGGAGATCATGGTCAGCTATGTTTTTGGATACCCAGTTACCAGTATCTATTGTTTATCATGAGATCTGATTGGGAGAATCAGTCAAGAAGGCATCTGCTTGATTGGTTACATTGGCATTATGATATAGTTTGATGGTATGTTGTCTTGTAAGAAACATAGGTGGTTATGTACTGCCATCAAGTTTTAAATTTTAAGTTAAGGTCTTGAGTTAGTTTCTTAGAGTCAAGTTTTTTCCATCATTTCAATTTGTCATCGAGTCGGTTTGAGTCAAGTTTCAGTTAAGTTTTAGTCAGTTTTGAATCAAGTTTCAGTCAATAAATGAGTCAAAGTCTTGTATTGTTTGTCAAATAATGACTCCATCGCCCAATGGATGAAGGCACTGTCTAGCTCTTACAAAGATTTGCAGTTCTTGGCACCTCCAAGGAGCTACCATCCCCATTGGAGCCAATGTTAGTGTCAGTCTTTCAAGCCTTCCTCCAATGATCAAATATGCTCTTACAAAGTGGTCTCAGAGTGTCAAGGTCAAATTTTGTCATTTCAGTGAGTCTTCAAGCAAAATTTGGTCACTAGGCATTAGGTCTAGGGTTTGATTTCACTGCTTTCAAAGTTGCCCAAATTTCAGTCTATGTCATCATTCAGCTGAGTGTATCATCATTCAGAGGGTTTTCATCATCATGTCAAGTTCCATTGGGTCATTTCACACCTTGTTCATGCTTCAGTTGCGCCTAGGTAAGATCATTTCCCTCTCCTAGGGTTTTGAAGGCAATTTCTCTTGGACGGTCAAATCATTAGCAAAACTTGTATCCAGATGTTCATACACCTTCCCCTATCCTTAAAGTACCTTATAAAACACTTTCCATCACTGAGATTCCCCAAATTCTTCATTTTTGCACAAACCCTAGTTTCTTGCCACAACTTGGCAATTTTCTAGGTTGGGCTTTTGTTTTGCCCTTTTGGACCCCTTCCCCTCACTCGATCTCTACGATTACACTTTCCCCTACTTCATAACATCCCTCCCTACTTCCAAAAATTTCCCCAAGAATTTAAAAGCCCCTTATCCCCTTCATTTTGCTTCATTTCCACAAAATTCCTTGTTTCACACATCAGGATAAGTTTCACTAAAAAGGTGTTTCAGAGCAATAAAAGATTAATTTTAGAAAACTAAGAGAGGTTTTTGTCCACAACATGCCAAAGAAGAAAAAACTCCTTCACTATTTACACATGTATCATGGTTTTAGAGAAATGTCAAAAGTATTGTTGCCTCAGGAGAATCGAATGCACCTCTGAGGTGACCTTGGAAAAATCAAATTTTCTCCTAGCTTGGTTGGCCAAATGACTTTCTTGATGAGTCAAATGATAACTAGACACAAGTATATTTCCAATGAGCTATCATGATCTCAATTTGGAGTTGATGAAGGCATTCAAAAGTTGACTGCAACAGCACTCTGCCTTGAGGCAGCCTCATTTGGCACATTTTGACCAGTCTTGGGAGATTTGCGTTTGGACAAGGAAAATGAACTCCAAATTGAACAATTCCACTTTATTTGGAAAGTAGACTCATAGACCTTTCCAAAGCGCTATCCTGTGCCTAATTTGGACACTGGGAAGGCCTCCAAAACGCATATGAAAGTCGCGCTAAGCGTAGGGCTCAGGCGCGCTACGCATTGGGGTTTTGGCTCAACGCATAGCGCGCTGCGCGCTACCCTTAAGTTGGGGAGGTCCATTTCACAAAAGCTCAGAATTTTTGGATTTTTGGAATTTTTAGCCATGGCCAAGAATTTTCATGGAGATTTGAGCCCCCAAAAGGTCAAAAAACAAGCAAAAAATGACCTTCTGCCACGTTTTGGACACACAGGAAGCAGTCTTGGGAGATTGCAAGTTTGGAGGGGGAAATGGCCACCAAATTGACAAATGCCACTTGGGATGGAAAGTAGACATCCAGACCTTTCCAAAAATCCCACTTGTGCCTCATTTGGATGCTGGGAAGTACCTCAACATTGGCCTGAAAGGCGCGCTACGCGTAGAGAAATGACGCGTTACACATTGGGGAAATTGGCCAGTTTTGCACTTTCAGCTCAGGACAACGCAACTTTTGACCAGTCTTGAATTTTCATGGGATTTTTCACCCTCTTTGATGTAACTAATTTAATTTCATGATTGACATGGCTCTTTTTACCTATTCTAGAAGATTCATTCATAAAATGGCAAAAAATTAATGAATGAATTGGTTTCCAAGTTTATAGATGCAAGTTGTTTTGATTGCCTAGTTTGTAGTGCTCAATTTAGAATTGGTTGAAACAGCTCCTAGAAGGAGGAGCTCGACCCCTAGAGGTTAGGGAATGGTTTGGATTGGTCTATATATGTAATTTTTCATTCAGTAGCAGAAGTTGGACTCTTGGGATAGTTTTGAGACTATATTGTACATATTTTACCAGCATTTTGGCAAAGGAAGGCCGGGGTTTTGCAACACTACTTGGGATCCATGTGGCTTTATGTCTTGATGGTGTTTTTCTCTAAGTATTTTTAAGTTATGTATGTGAATCATTATCTCTATTGTATCTTCTCTTATTAAGCAAATGAAGTGTTAAGGTAGAATCCACGAAATTTCTATGCTTTGCCTTTAAATTTGTTAATATTCTATGTTTTCTTCAGTTTAAGGATAATCCTTGAGACCCCTTGCTCTCCTTAGCCTCTCATCGGTCTGATCTATCCATCTCACCTGCTTTAAGGCATCAAAACAATTTCCAATCTTGCCCCAAGTGGACCTCTGCAAAAACTGTGCCTCATCCCCGCACCCAAAATTGCCTTTCCCTTGATTTCAACAAAATCATAAAAAATCAATCCTAAACTCTTTGTACTTAATACCTAGCCTAAAATCAGTCATCAATTCGGTCATCTCGATCCTTCTTGATTACCTTTTGCCGAGTTTGACCTGGAGAGAGCCCTCTCCTGCCCTCGTAGGGCTAGCTACGAGGCTGAGCGTGGTTTGATGTGGCCTTGAGTCTTGCCTTAATTCAACCTAAGGCGGATTTGAGTGCTAACAGATCTGACGGCTCAGAATTATTCCACTCCCACCACGACTTCAAGCCTTTGGCGATTGATCTCCTCCACCCATTCCTCCCGATCAAACGACCCTCATTCAGCATCACCATAGTTCACCCTCTGTCCCCTGACTAACATCTTGATCGTCGATCCACACCATCCAATGGACCAAGTGTCCTCATATCCCACTTCCCATCAGTCACCCAAGGAGGAAATTTGTTGGTTCTGTTAGTGTTTTTGACATTCGTACAATTGAACTGAAATAATGGAATGCATGCCTGAAAGGGGAAAAACAACAGCATGATGCAGCTGAACCAACAGAAATGATCATGGAACATCGTTGGCATGAGCGGGCCACCTAACAACGCGACAAAATTACCTGAATTTGATTACCGTGTTTGTTAGAAACATATCCCTCTGAGGTCATGTTTGTCTAGTTATGGAATCAAGTAGTTAGAAGATAGAGGGGATAGATTAAGACATTTCGAGCCTCAAAGAGTTCGAAGCCTATAAATGGTTGAAAGTTGGAAGGATAAGGGTTCAACTTTTGGAGACTGTGGATACTCTGTTCCTCTCAGCGTCTCATCTTCATTCCAGTAATACAAGCTTATTTTGCTATTACATGTTCAATTTCCATCTTCTCCTCTATTCTAAGCTTGCACTTTAATAGGTTATTCATTTTTTCTTCTATGTCTAATGCCAGATAACTATCAACTTATCTTTGCGTTGATAAATTAGATTTGCAAGCTTCATTTACCTTCTGTAGCTAGCCATTCATATGTGTTTATGTATGCATCTTCTTGTACAGTTCGGATTCTCCATCTATCCATTGAATCTATAAACTATTGAGCATTAGTGGTCTAAAGCCTTGTCAAGCTGAGGGTGCTCATGCATGTATTGAGTGAAAACAGAGTTGAAACAGTCATCTGACTTGATCCAAATGCCAATCCATTCCAATAGTTCAGAGAATGATATTGAAGATTTATATGTTACCTAGCATCTCTGAGCTACAACCTAGGAGAGTTTCTTGGAGTGATAACATAATTGGTGCCGCTTCTAGGGAGAGGAGACTGAAGCTCAGCTTCCCTAGGGGACAACACAGATCCAACTTTGATGATAGACAAAGTCTGGACACTATTTGGGTTGTAATCATCTATCTGGAGACTCTACTAGAGGACGAACCTCTTGGCGACTCCACTCCATAGTTTTGGCTCAATTTGGGAGGAATACTCGAAGAAATTCCAGAAGCCACGAGTTGACCCAGTACCTAACCCTGAAAAAATCATCAAAGAAAGAATGGCGTTATAGAAAGAAGCATCAGGTTCAGGTAGCTCCAAACAATATTCCATATCTATTCAAGATAATCCTGTAATAAAACAAATACATGTTGAGAGTATAGCATCTAATACTAGCAGTGAAGAAAAAATCTCAAAGATTCACAGAGCTCCTTATTCTTTAGGTTCTTCTTTCGTTGCCTCTCGTCCTATCCATCATACTCCTTTAGTCCTATCAATCACTCCTCAACCCTCTGTCATTCACACTTCCAGTACCCTTATAGCCACCACAACTATGGAAAGACCACAAGCACTTACCAAAATGGAAAGAATCATAGCTACTAGGTATGGACCTCTAGTACTACCCAATCCTTTGAATGCCATGCCTACCAGAGAATATCAGAAGTATATGCCTAAGTTCACTGGGATTGAAGGTGTTACAGTTGAGGAACATCTTAAATCATTCTATAGCTATGCTGATAACCTGGACATTAGTGAAGCTGATGTATGGATGAGAGTCTTTGTCTAAAGTCTAGATGGAGAGGCTAGAAAATGGTTCAGAGAACTGACCCCAAGGTCTATAGAAGATATTGAGGCTTTAGATGAACCATGCATTCCTAAAGCATTGGGGGGATAAGAAGGATATACTCTACTACCACACCGAGTTTGGGAACTTAAAGAGGGAAAATGGTGAGTTGTTGTTTGATTTTAATAAGAGGTTTAACCGCATGTATAGCAAGATACTAGCAGACGTAAAACCCACCACTACCTTTGCTAAACTCACCTATGCCAGTGCCTTTGATTCTGACTTCTATCTACTATTGAGGGAGAGATGATGTGCTACCTTGGCTGATATGCAGGATGCAGCCTTGGAAGTAGAATCAAACATCATGGCTGTAGAGAAGCTCAAGGGGAAGGTTGATAGAAGGAGACAGAGGGGCGAATCTTCATCATCTTCAGATCCCAAGATAGATAAAATGGCCAAGATGATAGAGTCATTAACCTATGAAATCTCCAAATTAAATATTGACCAACACCCTAGGAAAGTAAGAGTTCCTAATACCTTTGCTCCTAGAAATCCAAATCCATATAGAAGAGCTAATGAGCAGTTGCAAATTCTGCAAAGAGGTAAAGATACCAATGAAGACCAAAGAGTGAAGATCCCTTTCTAGAATGTAGTCATGGAAGAAGAATAGTTTGAAGAAGATGATGAGATCCATTTTCTAGAAGACAAAGGTAGTGCCTCCTTTTTGACCTTAGCTGCCTATGAAAAGTCATTTTTCAATGACTAGATCAACCAAGAGTGTGATGGTGGTGCTGTTATGCAAACTGATGATCAACACAGATATGATTTGAGGTTGAAGATGAATAATGCCAAGGAAAATCCTGTTCAGAAAGCTATTGTACTTGCAATACAACAAGCTAATAAGCATAAATGGCTGTCAGTTGATCCCATCATCCTCAAAGCTCCAGCTCACGAGGTAAGAGGCCTTGACAAGTCTCCTTCTCCTTTCAGTTTTCAATCAGAAATTCAGAAGCTAAGAATACCTATACGTCTGATTGAACTAGTGAAAAATGAGTCCTTCAAAAGATCTATCCTTGAGGCCCTTGAGCCTAAAGCCATCCATGCCTCCACTGACTATGTAAATCTGCAAGATGAAAAACCAGCTATTGTTCTCAGCCCAATGATTGAAAATTATGATGATAGATCCCCATCATTCTATGTCTCTTTGACTATTCATGACAAAATCCTTCACAACTACGTTCTAGACACAAGAGCCAGCCATAATCTAATGCCCAAGGCCGTCATGGATGAGTTGGGTCTTGACATTACCACGTATTATCATGACCTATTTTCTTTTGACTCTAGAAAAGTGAAATGTTTGGGATTAATCAAATACCTAGCCATCACTTTGTCTTGGCTACCTATGAAGAGCATGATGATGGATATTATGGTAGCAGATGTACCCCCCAAGTTTGGCATGTTTCTTTCTAGAGGTTGGTTCAATAAATTAGGTGGAACATTGTAAAATGAGTTGTCCTATGCTACTGTCCTAGTTTTTGGAGGTGAGAGTAGGAGATTATACAGAGAAACTCAGTTGGATTATATCATAATTGATGAAAGGAATCCCACTAATCATCCCATATATGTTGTCAACACTGATTTTGGAGCTTGTATTCTTCAGATTGAAGAATCCCAGTTGACCTCCATACAACTTAGGAAACCTGTTTGCCAAATCATAGAGGGAAAAGGCCCACAAATTTGGGACATGTTCTTTAATGGAGCTTGCTCTAAGGAAGCTGCAGGGGTAGGTGTAGTCCTTGTGTCCCCCACACAAGAATGCATTCATTTTTCAAGTTAGCTTTTCAGGTCACAAATAACATAGCAGAGTACGAAGCCTTGATATTGGGCTTAAACACTACTAAAGAAATGGGCATCAAAGGTCTGAAGGTATTTGGATATGCAGACCTTATCATTTAGTAGGTGAACAAAACTTTCCAAGAAATGCATCGAAGGTTGAAAGCATACAGAGATGAGGTATGGAAGCTCAAAGGTTCTTTTTATAGTTTCAACATTTATTATATCCCTAGAATGAAGAACCAGCTTGCTGATTCCCTTGTTGTGGCTGCTAGCACGTTTATTCCTCCATTGCCTCCTAAATTGACTTATGAAGTTCCAGTGAGATATAGACCATCTATGCCTGACAATGTCAAATACTGGAATGTTTTGAAGAAGATGATGAAATTAATAGGTTTTTACAAGTCATTGATGAATTTTCTGAAATGCACATTGACCAAGAAAACGAAACCATTGAAGAATGCAACCAGTCCAAGCTAAAGGACGAGATCGGTCAGGATAAGATTGTCCACCTGCCTAGTAACCATATACCCAAAGGATTGGTGCCCCTAGAGAAGATTTTTGATCATAATGATGTACCTTATAAGCTTGCCAAAAAAGAAAATGAGTCTGCAGTTCATAGATATAATGTAGGGAGTCTAGACCATCCAAAGTACACAAATTTGTCCACTTACTTGTCTTCTGCCCAAAGTTATGAGTATTGCACCCTGATGAAACAATTTGCTGATATTTTTGCTTGGGAGTACAATGATCTTAAGACCTATGACACCAACATCATTCAACATAAGATTCCACTGGAGAAGAACACCATCCCTTTTAAGCAGAAGTTAAGACCTATCAACCCTCTCTTATTGCCTTCAATTGAAAAGGAAATCAAGAAGGTGTTGGATGCCAAGATCATAGTTCCCCTGAGGTATTCAAAGTGGATGATAACCTTGTGGTAGTAAGAAAGAAGAATGGAGAAATCAGTCTTTGTGTTGACTTCAGAAATTTGAACAAATTCTCTAGAAAAGACAACTACCCCCTGCCTAAGATGGAACATTTGCTGCAAAATTTTTCGGGGGCTAGGGTCATGTCTTTCTTAGATGGATTTTTAGGTTACAATTAGACTATTGTACATCTAGAAGATCAGGAAAAGACCACCTTCACTACTCCTTGGGGCACTTTCATGTACTCCAAGATGCCTTTTGGACTGATGAATGCTGGGGCTACTTTTCAGAGGGCCATGGAAATCACCTTTGTGGGAGAGAAGGAGAAGTTTGTCCTTATTTACCTTGATGACATAAAAGTATTTTCTAGTAGTCACAAGGACCATTTGCAACATTTGAAGAAGGTGTTTCTAAAGTGTAGACGGTTTGGAATTTCTGTGAACCCAAAGAAGTCACAGTTTGCTCTAGAAGAGGGCAAACTTTTGGGACATATTGTTTCTGCTTAAGGTGTGAAGATTGATCTAGCAAGAGTTCAAGCAATTCTTACATTGTCCATCCCAAGATCAAAAAGGGACGTTCAATCTTTCCTAGGTAAGATCAACTTTGTCAGAAGGTTTATCCCAAACTTTGCAAGGCTAGTGAAGCACATCACTTCCATGTTGAAGAAAGGATCAGAAATAAAATGGACAGATGGTGCAAGAAGTTCTTTTGAAGCCATCAAACAAGCTATCATGGAAGCTCCCACTCTAATAAGCCCATATTATGCCAGGGAGTTTTATATCTTCTCTTTTTCCACTTATGATACCCTTGCAACAGTTCTATTGTAGAAAAATGATGAAGGTGTAGAGAACCCTGATGAACCTCATAAATGGGTAATTATATGGGCTCATTTTACCTCCTAACATAGTCAAATCAACCATTCTCTTAGCTTATTGTATGATTTTCTGATTATATTTATGCTTATATAGTGAGTTGTGCTAGTTATGATGCCATGCGGTCTAACATGTGTTTAATGCAGATTATTGATGAATTTTGAGGTCAAAGTCAAGGATCCAATGGTTATATGGTAGAAATAACTCGAAGAATACAGAGGAGAGGACTTATAGGAGGGAATCCCCCTCATTTATTACTCCTTACTTTGAATTCCCCTTCATTCAGCTTGGAGTACAAGTAGTTGAATCATGCACTAGAAGGTAGCCGAGCAAGTGGAGGATGACTGTTGTTATCTTGCATTTTGGGATCCAAGCCTCCCCGATTTTAAGGAAGCTATTAGTAGCTTCAAATGTATAAGTACGGAGGCCTAGGGCCTCACTAGGGTCATATTTTTTTTTCTTATGTAAACTTTGCTCAAATTTCGAGCTTATTATTTTGTGACAGTTTCATGTAAACTTGCTATTTTTTTGATAATGAAGATGGAATCCTTTTTGAGCTAGCACTGAGTTACCTCAGAGCGCTGAAGCTCTTGGGTTAGGGCCCAATCCAAGTAGTCAATATTCTCTTCACTTGTATTTGTATGCTTACTTCAGTTCGTAGATTAATTTATTGTTATATGTATTTCTTTCATGATTAAGAATAAGTTGTTTTTGATAATTTAATAGTTTTCTTCCATTTGTGCGTTCTGAAGTAGGTTGAGCAGTGATAAAAAAAGATTCAAAAGGCTAGCAATAGTTCCTTGGCCTCTCTTCCTCCCTCTAGGACCATGATTTGAGGCAAAGACCCTCTTGCTGCCCCAAAAACATAACTTTTCCTCATTCATAGGACTTCTAGTGTTTGCAAATTTTTAATAGGTTAATAGTCCAGTTTTGCTTTGCTTTAGATATTCCTTGTCATGTTCACTTCTTGATTTGCAATATTCCTCTTTCATGCTTTCCTTTCTTGTAGCATTTCTCAGAATTTCCTTTCATAGATCATAGTTTAGACCATTTTAATGCAAAACTCTGTTTTTCCTAAATGCACTCATTTCATTATTTGCTTGATCTTCTTGGTTAACTGTCATTTCCTTTGTAGCAGATATCTTCCAGCATTAGGCTAGCTTATTAGCAGTCACATCCTCCCTCTGATCCATGCCCTATAGGTCTCCCAAACCTCACCTCATTTCTGCCCTAGTTTCTGTCATTTTCCATAAAACTTATTCCTCTCTCCTTGAGCAAACCTAATCATCTTTCTCTCTCCTGGTGGTTCATGGTAGACCATAGGAACCCTAAAACCTCCTTCCAACCTTCATCCACCTTTTCCACCCACTCTCACACCCTCAAAATAGTGGAAATCTCTTGGCCTCCTCTTGTAGACCTCATGTAGTTTCCTTGTGTCCTTCTGTAGTTTTTCCTGTAGGCTTTCTCTTGAAGGCTGAATGTGGGAAAAGCTTCCAGAAGGCCACCTAAGACCTCCTAGGACCCATCCACACCATCTTCCATCCTTCCAATCTCCAAAACCACCCTTTAACGCCACCTGTTCACTGCCACACTAACACAATAAATTAAATGCATGTCAAGTTCACATAAAACTACATAAAAATCCAAAAGTATTTTTTTTCTTATTTACTTCTAGAAATAGCATGGTTAGATGTTGCTTGTTTTCTTGAGTAGGTAATGGCATTGCTTTCATGGTTTTCATAGTGTTTTTGGCAAAAGTAGAGTTAGCTTGATAATTAGGGTTTACTAGGTCTTGCTTTACATTCCAGTATTTTCCCTTTCTGCAATTAGAATAGCTTTTGTAGAGTAATCTTTGTTTCTTTCATCACACTTAGAGCATCTTCTGAGATCTATAGAAGTTGGCTTGAGCTCCTAGTGATCTTGCGCCGGCTGACCAAGTGATAACCCACAGTAAGAGCTAGTACTTGTGCATACAACACCGACGCTTCCAAGTTTGTTACGAACTACCCGGTTGATAAAAGTAAAGTTGGTAGCCCAGGTTTTGCAGCATTCTTGCTGCAATACTAGTGCTCACCACTTTTTGGCAATGTTGCCGGGGAAGCATCAGAGTATTCTGTGATTACTTCTTTCTTCTATTTCCTATTGCAACATTCCGCTAATATTTTATTTTAGCAAAATTAGACTAGTCATTTCTTTCCTTTCAGTTCTTTATTTCTTTGCTTTCCTTTTCAATTCTGCAAATTTAATTTCGGAAAAAGTAGACTAGCCATTTCCTTTCTTTCAGTTCTGTATTTCCTTGCTTTCCTTTTCAATTCTGCAAATTTCCATTTAGTCAGTTCATTTCAGCTAGTTGCAATTTGTTTTTTTCAATCATAATTTTAGTTTCTGTAGGTAGTATCAGTGTGAAAAAATAAAAAACCACCAAAAATATTTCCTTTCATGCCTCGTAGGAATCGAGATAACTCAAGAAAATTTTTTCCAAACACCCCCACTGCTTCACACAGCCAAACTTCTTTCTTTTTCAGTGGCTACGATCAAGAAGAACCCATAGGTGAATATCCAGACATATTTGAAGAACCTATAGGGGAAGAAGAAGAAGAAAACATTCCTCTAGAGCCAATGTCTGAAAGCAGAAATGCTAGGGGAAATGGAGAAAGAATAGAGGGTACCTTTCCCATTCGGGAGACCGATGGGGACACCAAAATGAAAAATATAAGTCCTTCAGCCCTACCTCACTTCCATGGACTGACTACAGAAGATCATGACACCTTCTTGTTTGAGTTCACTGTCATCTGTTGAACATATGACTATGAAAAAGACGAACAAAAGTTGAAACTGTTCCCTTCTACTCTCAAGGATGCAACATTATGCTGGTTCATGGGGTTACCTGGAAATAAAAGCACAACTTTGGCTCAGATGCAACAAGCCTTTAACAACAAGTATCAAGACTATTGTAGGTCAAAAGATATTGAAGAAGAAATCTTCCGAATGACCATGGGAAGTGATGAGTCCCTGGAAGACTACAAAGAGAGGTTCCAACTCAATTACAAAAGGGCCGGGTGTACACTTGACCTTGAGTCTCTAAAGTTGGTCCTGCTCAGGGGAATCCAGGAAGACCTTTTAGATACCCTCCATCTACTGGTCGGGGGCGACATTTACCATTTATCCTATGAGGACATAAAGACTATTTTTAGAAACCATTCTAGAGCAGCCAGAAAGAAAGGTAGGGGGAGTCAACCCATAGATAGTACCTCTTCTTCCAATTCATCCATAAAAGGGGAAATTGGAAGCATGTTGGAAGACTTCAAGAGTGAGATGCTGTAGACTCTTTCCATGAAAATTTATACCTTACATATCAAAAGAAAGCAAGAGGAAGTAGAGAGGGCTTTAGCCATTTTTTGTCCTAGATGCACCAGGAGGCATCCTAGGAAAGAATGCCCATTGAACTCTATAGAGGTCTATTCATTCTGTGAAGAAAATCATTCTACAGATAAGTGCCCTTCTTTGCCCAGTCCTAAAGCTGTATACCAAGGGGCCGAAGGAGCCATTGAATAGATCTATTACATAAACCAAAGGAGGCCGCATGGACCTAGACCAACCAGCAGGGGATGCAAGGGAAATCTCAGGCATAATACCACCCCAACCAAGTCACGTTCATACCTTCTTGAGCCCCCCTGCTCATCCTTCCTAGTCCACACCTCCTCCTTGGTCCTTCACATCTCAATATCATGCCCAACTAGCCGCTCATTCATTTCAACCCTATGCTCAACCGCAACCTCAGTGGAATACATCTCACCAGGGGTGGAGGCCCCAATACAACTCTCCTCCCACTCTTCTGCCTCCACCACCTGCCCAACCACAACCGCTACCTTCTGCTCCACCAAGGCAACCCCAAATGCCTACCCAGCCAAATCCAAACCCGAACAATAGACAGGCTCAGCAAGTGTATAGTGGGGAACCAAATGCCCAACTTATGCTGTGGAGATTCAAGAAATCAACTTGCGATTTGAGAAAGTTATCCCAGATAGCTAGCCTCCACCCAGGGAGGTTGAGGAAGATAAAGAGGAAAGTGAACCTAAAGCAAATCCACCCTTTTTTGAGAGATTATCGATGACAATCTAGCCTACCCCAGAAGAGACTGAACTCCTGGGAGAATTAAAGAATTTATGTGTTAGGTCCCTATAATACTAGTGATTACCCCAATACTATTGTATTTCTATCCCTTATTAATATTTTTGTGCCCCTATTCTCCCCATATTATTATTACTGTGCCCCATAGAATCCCTCTATTGTTATTTTTGTATTATTATTGTTAGGTCGGCTGGGTTATATTGTGAATCCTTAGACTCCTATATAGAAAGGAGGTTTTTTCATTTGAACATCAAAGAATCATTCATTTGTGTAATGTAAAGGAGGTTTCCCCCTCGAAGAGGCTGAATTCTAAGGCGTTGATCTAACTTTTCTATCTTTTTGTGAGCCAGTTTCATAACATTTGGTATCAGAGCTTTGGATTCTAGGGTTTCGCTGCTCCAAATAGGTCATTGTGGAATTTTCGCTATAACTTTTTTTCTGCGACGTTTCAAAAGAAAAAAAAAACCCATTTGAGATGAAATCATATTGAACCTCGGGTCAGAATTTCAAAGCTTTTCATGCTATATTTGTGGAGATATGATCTGAGGAAGTTGGTCTTTTTGCAGACTCTTGAATTACATTCCAAATAGGTGACTTGGGGAAAATCGTCATAGCTTTCTCTCTGAGTATAGGATTAAAATTTCATAAGAAGTTACAGAAAGAGGACGGATTTTTGTTTCTTGTATATATTTTTTAGAGCCAAAGGTTGAAACAGGGACACGTGGCACATCGTACAAGTTCGCTCTACTGAACTAGTATATAATTAGGTCACTGTGGGAGATTTGGCATAACTCTTCCTTGGAGAATCCAATTTGGATCAGACTGGTGGCATTGGAAAGAGGACACAAAGGGATACTGTAGGTCACAATTTCAGAACTGGATGATCCAAAATTATAGAGATACATTAGAGGAAATATCGAGCTCCTACAAAGTGAAAACAAATGTGTGTAGATTTTTTTTAAATTTTTGCTTAAGCTTGGTTTGAAAAATTATTTTGAAGGAATTGAAAGGGCATAGTAGAGCATTGTTATCAGTAACTGATGCCTCAAGGAAAGAAAATGAAAACACCTAGTAAGCAACCTAAAAGCTCTAGCATGACTCATGAAGAAGAGGAAGAAATGCTACATGGTATATCAGAATTACAAGACCAAGTGCAACAAATGTCCCTCTCACAAAAGCTAACAGAAGCTAAGATAAATGGCATGGAATCTAAGATAAATGGCGTGAAAGCTAAGATGAATGGCATGGAAACTAAGATGGACGATTTGAAGATAGATTTGAAGACAGATTTGAAGACAGGCATGGTAGATTTGAAGACATATTTGACAAATTTTCTACAAGAAATACTTACTAATGGTGAAAGGGTGGTAAAGGAAACTCATGATGTGAACAAAAGAAATGTTAATCATGATTTCATAGACTCTAATGTTGGATCGAAGACCCACCATATTCCAAAAATCGATATGAGGAAGTTTGATGGGAAGGATCCTGCAACATGGATATTACAAATGGAGCAATTTTTCGGTCTCAATAATGTGCAAAACACACAAAAGGTACGTATTGCAACTTTATATTTGGAACCAAATCAGTTTGTATGGTATCAATGGCTTTGCTCTCGTAAACAAATTATCACTTGGGCAATTTTTTACGGAAGAATTGACAGCACATTATGAGGATACAAAAAGCAACACTTTTTTTAGCCAATTGATAAGTCTCAAACAAAAGGGTTCAATAATGGAGCACATTGAGGAGTTCAAAAAATTGAACATAAGGGTAAAAAATATTCCAGAGGAGCATAGGATTGATGTGTTCTAGGGACTTTAAAGGATAATATCCAACATGATGTTCGCCTTTGGGAACCTGATTCATTAGAGAAGGCATTCAGGTTAGCAAGAAAAATGGAAAGCAAAATTATGGAAACCAAGAATCATACCACTCACAACTATAAAGATGAAGTGTAGTCCCTAGTCTTCCACAACCTATAAGGTTGACACCACAACAATTGGAAGAAAAAAGAGCAAAAGGGCTTTGTTGCAGTTGTGATAGCAAATACACTAAAGGTCATAAGTGTGCTGAGAAGAAATTTTTCTACATAGATTGTGAAGAGGAAGAAGAACAAGAGCAAGAAAGGTCAAAAGAAGAGGATATACTCCAGGAACAAAGCCTGGATAAGAAGAAATGAATCCAACCATATCTTGTAATGCATTGGTAGGAATTACCACTCCTTAAACCATCAAGATAAAAGTACAAATCAAGAAGAAAATGGTAATAGTGTGTTGTGCTCTGCAAACAACCCCCCATTTCATATCATTTTTATTCATAAAACATCAACCTATGAAATGGGTCCCTTTAAAGTAAAATTGATATCAATACTTTTATTGTTCAAAAAGTCTGATAATCAAATGAATGCATTTTATAAAACCCTTTTGAACAAACCCATTTAAAGAATTAAAGTGAAGCTTGGTCATTACGATAAAGCGATCGCAAGATCGCATATCGCAATGACATAAGAAATATATATAAGTGGCACAAAGCTTTACGCCAATGCGATATCGCAATCAGCGATCGGCAATACTCCATGCACATCTCAAAGCGCCCTATGCCATTAGCCCCGATGCGATGCGCAATCGGCGTTCGACGATCGGCGGTTTATTTTCACTTACTTCTTGATGCGCTCAGAGCTTTTCACCGATGCGATATCGCATTCGTCGATTGGCGGTATCCAATACACATCATTAAGGCGCACTGGTCATACACCTGATGCGATGCGATAAAGCGCAGTTTTCAATAAAAAGCCGTTAAGTGATGGGATAGCACAAGTCATTCATATTCAAAGCTTGATCGCTTACATTCACCTGCGCTCAACCGCCAAAATGTCCATCGCATGCTTAAGGGAATTATTCACCCGAATAACGATATAATGGGCATTTAAAGGATGACAGGTTTTATACGCCCAATTAATCAGATCATGTCTTAAAATCTTTCTATGGATTGTGTCCGCGCCCATTTTAAAGGCTAAATACCTTTTTACGCACCTATTCATATGTTATCATCACTTGCAAGTTTTCATTATTATCTCTCTATATTACGCGCAATTGCCTCTCTGTGCAGAATTCATCCATAGACAGAAGTTTGAGCAAGATGGGAAGGAAATCCAAGAAGACTGCGGGTGCTTCCGCCCCACCAGTTGCAGGACAAGCTGCTGTAAACAAGAAGAAGGGCCTAATATCTGATACTACATGCACGGGTCTCACCAGAGTTACTTGGCAAGGCACTTACAACATAATTGAAGCCGAGCAACCACAAAATACGGTAACAGAAGCTAGCGAGTTAACTACAACTATAAATCAACAGGTAGAGAAGGCCAGGAATGAATTAGATCAAGCCGAAGAGGCCATTACTGCATATCTTGATTGGCAAGATTCTGATCAGGGAAAAGCAACAAATTTGCCGAGGATACTTGAAACATATAAGGATATACTTTTCACAGAATGGCACACTCAGGTGATGAAAGCAGAGAGAGTGGCTTCAAGATGTAAATCAACTTCTAGCAATCTAGTTGATTTAGTCAACAACACTCTCTACTTGGAAAATATGATTTCCCAATGTACA
>APFE030151068.1:0-11383 GCA_000404065.3 Pinus taeda | reverse complement strand
TCTTGGAAGCCCAGTAGTTGATGTCCACATCAATGGCACAATGGTCCCACATACCTTGATTGATCTGGGAGCTGCCATAAATGTGATGAAGAAGGATACAATGCTCAAACTTAACCTCTAGGGCTCCTGGAGGAAGACCACGACGGTGCTACATCTAGCAGACCGCTTCACCATGACCCCTGAGGGGATTGTGGAAGATGTGATGGTCTCCATTGATTCTTGGGAGTACCCTACTAATTTCTTAGTTCTCCAACCAAAGGAAAAGCTCATTGGGTATCCTCTCATTCTGGTAAGACCCTAGTTGGCTACAGCCGATGCCTACATCAGCTGCCGAGCTAGGAACATGACCATCAAGAACATGCATATGTCCAAGTAGTTGACCCTATATCCTCCAGCACAACCATTGCTAGAACATGATATACCTCTTGGTTGGAGGAGGAGGATGAGGATGAAGTTTATTTTGCACCGCTTTGTGCATTGGAAATTTCCATGGGAGGAAAACCGCAAGATGAGGATGATATGATTGAAAATTTGATTCGGAATCCACCTCCCAGTGTATCACCATTAGAAGACATAATAAGAGAAACCCAAAACAACCCCCCAACTGATCTCTGTGTGGCCGACCCTACTTCTCTCCATGTCAAAAATATAGAGTTCGACCCAGAAAGAACACTGAAAATCAATCCATCCATATCTCCTTCCCAGGAGAAGGAGCTATATAGCCTACTGAGAAAACATCTAGATGCCTTCACTTGGAGTTGTAAGGAGATGAAAGGAGTGCACCCCTCAATATGTACTCATCATATATACATCAAGGAAGATTACAAGCCAGTCAGGCATCCTCAAAGGAGGATGAACCCAACACCTAAATATATTGTTAAGGAAGAACTGCAAAAATTGCTTGATGTAGGTTTCATCTATCCCATTTCTGACAGTGAATGGGTCTCTCCTTTGGTGCTAGTGCCGAAGAAAATGGTAAGTGGAGAATCTGTGTCAACTATTGGGAATTGAACAAGGCCGTTAAAAAAGACCACATTCCCTTACCTCTCATAGATCAAGTGTTAGACGGTTTCGTAGGGAAAAAGTTTTTCCCCTTCCTAGAGGGGATTACCAGGTACAATCAGATTCAAATCAGCCTGGAAGACCAAGATAAGACCACTTTCACTTGTCCTTGGGGTACCCTTGCATACTAGGTCCTTCCTTTTGGTTTGCTCAATGCTCCAACCACTTTCCAAAGAGTAGTATTTATTGAAAATTGGCAACAAGAAATTGCTAAAAATAGAAGTGCTAAAAATAGTAGTTTGGGCATCAGTGCTGGATTGGGCAACACGGAATGAAAAATGGAAGTGCTAAAAATAGAAGTTCTATTTTTAGTAGTGCAGTGTGGATTCCTATTTTAGTTAGTCCTTGGACTAGAAATAGGAAGTAAAATTCAAATTTGGTCTGACGAGCAGTTTGAATATTAATTAATTAATTCAGTTTGAGTTAATTAGTTAAGGAATTATGAACTTGAAGTCTTTGTGAGAACATGCAATAGTTTCTCCACTGATTGGGGAATGTGTCCTTGATTTGCTCCACTGATTGATGAATTAAGGATGAGTTCTATATTGAGAGGATCAGTTGACTTAGTCAAGTTCAGTTAGATTAATTTAACAAGTTGTTAAATTAATGAGATTCAGTTTGTTGATGCTTGCATGCCTATGACAACTGGTATTTTCAGATAATTGGGTATTCACTCATGGATAACTAATGCATGTTAATTTTGTCAGAGACCCAGTTGAGATCAGAGAAGGGACAATGTATTATCAGTTGGCTGAATATTTTTCCTATAAAGGAAGCTCATCCATGATGAGGATTTATCTCCTTCAGGTTTGTGTAGTTATTTCAGAGGTGAGTGTTGTGTGTGAGGTGAGAATCACACAGGTTGCAGCTGGAGGGCCCAAGAAAAACTATGCATAGAAATAGGAGGCTTGGAGGGTAGAGGAGAAGGTTTGTGAGAAGCCTTTGACTGTCTATAAGCAGCAGAGGGATTGTACTGAGAGCTAGATAGCTTCCGAGCTAAGGCTTTGTGTAATCTAGACTATATTTCAACTTGTATGATAATATAGAGTTGGAGTTTTAGGCTGAGGATTTCCCCAGGTAAATTCTTCTTTGTTATGTGTGGTTGATTCCTTCTTATTAGTTATATGTGTTCTTATTGATGTTGCTCATGGTTGATTAAGCTTCCGCTAAATTGTTTGTAAAATTAGATCAAATGTTTTGCTTTAGTACATTGCATTACTAGGTTGATCTACAGGTGGGAAATTTCTACATGGTATCAGAGCTAGCCGATTTGTAGAAAATGTTTTGCATGGAATGAAAGCTAGCTGATTTGTAGGAAAAGTTGTACAAAATTCTACATGGTATCAGAGCTAGCTGATTTGTAGAAAAAGTTCTACATGGTATCAAAGCTAGTTGACTTGTAGGAAAAATTCTACAAAATTCTCAATGGTATTAGAGCACAGGTGATCAAGGAGAGAACAGTATAATGAGACGAGATTTAAAAGTTTTGAGTTTTGGGCTGAGAGTTTGCAAAGAAGATATGAAAATTTCTATACAAAGTTTTCAAAAGTAAATAGCAGATTTGGATTCCTTGCGGAAAAATGCCCCCAAAAAAAAAGAAAATCGGCTAAATCGGAGTTCAGATGAGGGAGATATTGCTGATTTAAAATCATCTCTTTTTCTAGAAAATTTCGTGATGGTGGGAAAGTGCAAATAGATTGGTGTTCTAGCCAAGAACCTATATGCACTTGAGGTACAAGATGCATGCAAAGCCTTGAGGAGCAAGGAAAAGGTTAAATACTTGGTGGTTGAGAGGGAGAGTAAATTACCTCTCAACATGCAAAGCTAGAAGAAGTCTCAGACAATTGTGGAGGAGCCACGATTGGTGCAGTAGCTTCAGGAGGTTGTGGAGTAGCCACAATAGGGGAAGCTGAGAGAAGACCGAGTAGAGAAATTTACTCATGCAGAGACCTCCAATAGGGGGAAACTTCGATCTAGGTGGGTAGAGGGATCACATGCAGGCATACCTCCAGGTAGGAGGTGGGATGATGTGCAGTGATCATCCCCAGGAGGAGGGGTAGGATCCTTGAGGTACCCAACCTCTTTGATTCGACTTTGCTACAAGAGCCCCAATGAGGAGTAGCAGAACTAACTGATTGGGTAGAGATAGATGTGGATGGAGCAGCAGAGAGAGCTACAGTGCAGGGAATCCCAGGACAGCGTAGAGCATGCAGGTTGCAACAATGCGAGAGGCACAAGTGTGTTGCACAGTGCAGGGTAGCACAGAGAAGGGTGCAATGGTGCGAGATGCATGGAGATGTTGTAGTAGTGCAGAGGTCAGAGAGGGAGCACTTATTAGCAGTAGGTAGAGCTTCAACATCAGAGTATGGTTCTAGCCCAACAGAGAGGTCAGTTGGGAGTTTTTTTGTTCCGAGAGTTGCTGGAGCAACCACACTTGGTAGATGTGTTGCATGTAGAACAATCCAGAGGTACAAGATCGGGTTCGAGAGGAAGCCTTTCTTGTTGAGAGGGAGTGTTGAAAATTGGCAACAAGAAATTGCTAAAAATAGAAGTGCTAAAAATAGCACTACTAAAAATAGCAGTTTGGGCATCAGTGTTGGATTTGGCAATAGGGAATGAAAAACGGAAGTGCTAAAAATAGAAGTTTTATTTTTAGCAATGCAGTGTGGATTCCTATTTTAGTCAGTCCCTGGACTAGAAATAGGAAGTAAAATTCAAATTTGGTCTTACGAGAAGTTTGAATATTAATTAATTAATTCAGTTTGAGTTAATTAGTTAAGGAATTATGAACTTGAAGTCTTTGTGAGAACATGCAATAGTTTCTCCACTGATTGGGGAATGTGTCCTTGATTTGATCCACTGATTGAGGAATTAAGAATGAGTTCTATATTGAGAGGATTAGTTGACTTAGTCAAGTATAGTTAGATTAATTTAACAAGTTGTTAAATTAATGAGATTCAGTTTGTTGATGCTTGCATGCATGTGACAACTGGTATTTTCAGATAACTGAGTATTCACTCATGGATAACTGATGCATGTCAATTCTGTCAGATACCCAGTTGATATCAGAGAAGGGACAATGTACTATTAGTTGGATGAATATTTTTCCTATAAAGGAAGCTCATCCAAGATGAGGATTTATCTCCTTTAGGTTTATGCAGTTATTGTAGAGGTCAGTGTTCTGTGTGCGGTGAGAATCACACAAGTTGTAGCTGGAGGACCTAGGAAAAGCTATGCATAGAAATAGGAGGCTTGGAGAGTAGAGGAGAAGGTTTGTGAGAAGCGTTTGACTATCTATGAGCAACAGAGGGATTTTACTAGGATTTGGATAGCTTCCGAGCTAAGGCTTTGTGTAATCCAGACTATATTTGATCCAAAATTGGATCCTTAAACTCTCTTAAAGCTACTGGAACTCTGTAAAAGCTCATACCAAAGTTTAAAGTCTTAATGGATGTCGAAGCCTATCAAAAATAACCTCTGAACAATGACAATTTGTAGCCAACATAGAGCAACGAGGACCTTCAGTCAAAGCGCATTGACTGGTGGCCCATGGGGACTATGCATAGCGCAAAAATGGTAGTTAGGAGGCTTAGACCAGAAAATGGAGGCGAAACCCCTCGAAATGGTAAAGCCCTGAGCGCTCAGTCACAAGGAAAGCCAAGAAACGATGGGAAAAGCACTAAAATGACGGACATGTACTGTGCTCCAAAACCGCACTCCAAAACCAACGGAATATCGAAAACATTTTGGGTGGTAAGCGGAATTGTCAAAGGACCCAGCGATGCCATACAATGATTAATGCGTGTCCGGCAGATGAGAGAGAAAAACGCCCTCATCGCCGGCTAACGTCCAAGCAAGTCAACTGCATGATAAGAGTGATAATAGTAGGATCTAGAGGCCCTAGATCTAACGGCGGAGATTGCGCCAGATGGGAAACTGGATTCGATGGAGAAAATAAGCTTCGGCACATAAAGTTTGAAGTCCGATTGGACCGCTAAGTTGGCAGATGAATCATTTCACAGAATAATTGAAGTAACAAATCATTGAGGAAGAGCTGGCTCAGCTCATGAGGAGACAAGTGGCCATCTCTCTATGAAGCATTACAGTGATGATGATGCAGAGTAGGGAATTCCAACACAGAGGTAGGCGATATGAAGAGCTGGGGGAGGAAACGAACAGTCGGGGAATGGAATGGTTCTAAGAGCCACAAACAAATAGAGAGTAAGAGAGGAGAAAAAAAAAAGTGAACAGCGAGAGGACGTTGAATGCACAAAGAGTCTGGGGAGTCACTTGGAGGTTGAGTGGAAAAGTCGGAGAGCTCGATTGATAGCAGCATATTGCTATTGGAGTTGCTTGGAGGTTGAGCAACTCAAAAAAGCATGAAAAGGCCGAGTGAAAGAGTTTAGAAAAGCGAGAGCAGAGGGCCATGAGCCGAAACCAGAGCTGAAAGCTAGAACCAAAGCCCTAGCCACAGAGCTAGAGCTAGAGTCAGAGCCACAGCTAGAGCCACAGCCAAAGCCAAGAGCCACAGTGAGTGCCAGAAGCGAGAGCTGAGAGCCAGAACTAGAGCCAGAGCCACAGAGCCAGAGCTAGAGTGAGAGCCACAGCCAGAGTAAGAGCCAGAGCCATAGCCAGAGCCAAGAGCTAGAGCAAGCGCCAGAAGTGAGAGCTAAGAGCCAGAACCAGAGTGAGAGCCACAGAGCCAGAGCTAGAGTGAGAGCCAGAGCCAACGCAAGAGCCAGAGCCATAGCCAAGAGCTAGAGCTAGAAAGCCGAAGAGCTCCAAGAGCCAAGGGATAAGATGGTGTTCTGATCCTAATGTTCCTATATAAAAAATTGGAGTTAAGTGTAGCACTTATAAAAGAACTATTTCCATAATCCCAGAGAGATTAATCGAGTTGATTAGAGCTCAAGGAGACGTAGCCCAAGATATCAGGGTGAACCCCATATTATATTGTTGTCTTATGTGTTTGTTTTTACTACTGCTTTCACTACTGTTATATGCATTTGTGTATTAGTTTAAGTACCTTCCCATATCAGCACAAATGACAGATTTTAAAGTAAATAATTAGCTGAAAACAAATACAAGCATACACCCATATTTTCAAGAATTTATTATTTATGCATTGGTTGATCAAATAGACATGGGAAAATTTAAAGCTTTGGAAGTGGGAGAGGTTCTTGTAAGTTAGACAAGAAGCCTAAGAGCCCCATTTTCATATCAAGTGGTATCAGAGCTTAAGATTGATTAACCCCACCTTCAAAGAAGGTTGTAACAAAATGGTTGATTGACAATGCAAAGATTGCTAGTTTGAAAGGTGTTTTGACAATCAAGGATTGATTACCTCATTGATTATATGCTTGGTTGCAGACTGACTATTGCTTGAGTTTGCAGAGGTGAAGGGAAAGCTATTGATAGCTCAGTCCAGGAAGGACAAGAAGGAAGAAGGGTTGAAGGCATTCTTCTATCCCAAATGACCTCAAAGCAACCCTTGAAGCACAAGAGGTTTGTCGCAAAAGGTTGATTGAGCAATCTCTTTAATAATCTTGTTTGAAGTTCTTTTATGCATTTTGAAAATGCCAACTTCTACAAGCGAGTTCTCAAATTCCTCCTTCATCACAAGTTCCTTTAATAGAGACATGAAGCAAGATTTTTCCACCATGATGGATATGATGAGAGAAATGTATGAGGATGGAAGGAAGAGAAACATACCTAGAGAGTAGTTGAATTCCATGGAGGAAGAGAAGCAGATGCTTTTCGACAAATTGCAGGAAATGGAGAGGCAACTTCATATTGCAAATATGAACTTGAAAAGGATGCATGAGTTGGAGTCACAAATTTTTATTGCAAAAGAAGCCTTGGCCAAGTATCAACTTGAAGTAGAGGTAAACCATTCCTGTTTGTCTTCAAATTCTTCTAAGAATGCTTATATTGGTTCTTTTGAAAAACATACTAGAGGCATAGGTTCCAAGCTAATGTCCAAGATGGGCTATAAAGGAAAATGATTAGGCAAACATGCACAAGGTATTGTCGAGCCAATAATGGTTGAGGAAAGGCCTAAGTATTTGGGTCTTGGCTATGGACAGTCTTATGGAAAGAATTCCAAAGCTGCCATGAAGACCATTGAAACAGTTCCAGAAAGGAGTTTCATTGCAGGTCCTCTACCTCAGATGTGTGAGGATTGTATTTAGGAGGAATGTAATAGCTCGAGACATCATTTGCATGATGTAGGTGCTCAGAAGCACACACTTGAACCAGAGAGTTGTGGAAACTCTGACAGCCTTGAAGAAAGTGATGGTGTTCCAAATGGAGCCACTTCTTCATTTGCTTCACCTCCTCATGAAGGAAATAAAGGTGAAAGAGGTAGGTATAAATCTGGTTCTAAACACATTCCTTTTGATTTTGTAAAGCATGGAAAGAGAATTACATGTTCCTTTTGTGGTTTGGATAACCATTATGTTTCTAGATGTTGGAACAAGATGGCCACATACATGAAACTTTTGAAGGAAAAGAAGCAAGCAGCCAAAGGTCCACAGGACAAGGCAAATCATGCTGTCAAAAGGATGCACATGTGTTTCACTTACTACCATAAGCAAGGGCATCTTGCTGAAAGGTGTTGGACTTTGAATCCAACAATGCTTGCACCAAAGCTGAAGGAGAAGGTGGAAAAAGAAAATGGCAGGGATGGAAATAAAGATTCCATGATTGATGTGGTTCAGGATGATTCCCATATTGATGTTGATGTGCAAACAAAGGAGGGACCTTTGAAATGGATTGGTAAGAAATGGTTAGAATTCTTATCCAATTAAGATTGCATGTCTATTGATGCATCTGTTTGCATTTCTTTGTGGAATAAATGAAAGTTGCAGGATCTTACCAAAATGGTAAATGGAAAGAGGTTTAGTACGAAACTCACTTTATTGCTACAACAGTATGTTCATTTCAGCTTCGGAAGTACAGTGTACTTAAGCGAAAGTTGAAGGATGGAATGCATGCATGAGCATGAGATGCATGTAATGTTGGCTTGGGAGAAGTTAACTTGGTTTCCAAAATGGAGACAAGGATGAAGTGTTTCATCTTTTGGAAAAGAGTCCTAAAGGTATTTTTCCTACATGCTTGACTTGAAGGGTCATTTGTTGTAAAGGCATGTTTTATTGGCTTGTTATCTAGTCAATCATTTGTATGCAGATATAAGACATGAAAGGGTTCACAAAATGTGAAATCTGTTTCTTTGTTGAAGCAGAAGTTAGTTCATGCAGTTTTTGTCTCTATGCCTGTTGTTGTTAACAGTTGTTGTTGGCAGCTTTTCAAATAGGTACAAATGAAAGTTTTGCGGAGCAGATGTACTTCACATTTGTTTGAGCCACCTTGGATCAAGGATCAAGGCAAAGAAGCTCAAACTGCCTTTTGTAAACTTCATAGCAAAAGTTCTGCATGAAGTTGAGGAGGAAAACAATTCTTCCCAAAACGACCAACCCATCCAAGAAGGGAAGTGTTTAAAGATTTTGGTTCAGAGGCACTATGCGAAGGCAAGTGTAGGGAGGTTGAAAGAAGAGGGTATTGTTACTCTCATTTACTGCTCATATCAGTATATCTATCTTTTGGTGGACCAACAGTTCTTTTAGTGGGAAGGCGTGATCTGAAATTAGATCTTTAAATTCTCTTAAAGCTACTCGAACTCTATAAAAGCTCATACCGAAGTTTAAAGTCTTAATGCATGTCGAAGCCTATCAGAAATAACCACTGAACAATGACAATTTGTAGCCAGCACAAAGCAATGAGGACCTTCAGTTAAAGTGCATTGACTGGTGGCCCATGGGGACTGTGCATGGCGCAAAAATGGCAGTTAGGAGGCTCAAACAAAAAAACGGAGGCAAAACCCCTCGAAATGGTAAAGCCTTGAGCGCTCGGTCACAAGGAAAGCCAAGAAACCATGGGAAAAGTGCTGAAATGGTAGGTGGGTCTCGCGCTCCAAAACCGGTGGAATATGATAAGCATTTTAAGCGGTAAGCAGAATTGTCAGAGGACCCAGTGATGCTATATAGTGATTGATGCATGTCCTGCGGATGAGAGAGAAAACTGCCCTCATCGCAGGCTAACATCCGAGCAAGTCAATAGCACGATAAGAGTGATAACTATAGGATATGGAGACCTTAGATTTAACGATGAAGATTGCGCCTGATGGGAAACCAGAATCGACAGAGAAAATAAGCTTCAACACATAAAGGTTGAAGTCCAATTGGACTGCTGAGTTGGCGGATGAATCATTTCACAGAATAACTGAAGTAACGAACCGTTGAGGAAGAGTTGGCTCTGCTAGTGAGGAGACAAGTGGCCACCTCTCTGTGAAGCATTACAGTGATGATGACGCAGAGCAGGGAATTCTAGCACAAAGGCAGGTGATTCGAAGAGCCAAGAGAGGAAACAAATAGTCGGGGAACAGAATGGTTCTAAGAGCCACGAACAGATAGAGAGTAAGAGAGGAGAAAAAAAAAGTGAATAGCGAGAGGATGCTGAATGCGCAGAGAGTCTAGGGAGTCTGTTATGCTTCTTAACCTGCAAAAGATACCCAAATATAGAATATGCAAAGAAAAAAGACCAAGAACACAGAATGGCAATGACTTTATTATTTAGAGAGAAATGTTCACTTGCCTCTTCGAGGGGGCAACCTCCAATAGAGCAGTGCTCGATTACAAAAATAAGACACGATGCTCCTCGCAGGGAGTTACTATCCTTTATATATGATTCCTACGAGTAATACCACGGGTCAATATCGCTTATTACTAATACCATCTATCTAATACTATGGCCCATTTGCAACTAACTGTGGTTCCTTTATTAATTGCGGATTAACCACTTACACTTATTAATATGGGCTTTATTGACTCTTAACTATGACGTGGTCCCATTACATAGATAAGAGGGTTAGGGTGGGACCCTAACATGCCCACCCCCTTAAGACTAGCCTTGTCCTCAAGGCTGAAGCTACGGAAACTGCTGCAGAATAGTGGCTGGCTCCCAAGTTGCATCTTCTGGAGAGGTGTCTTTCTATTTGACTAGGACTTCCTTAATCATGCAGCCGCGTAGTTGCTTGACTCGTGTGTCGAGGACCTGTTCCGGTTGAAGCCAGATGGATCCTTCTTCGTCCAATTCCGGTAAACTAGTCTGAATTCTGCAATTATTCCCAATCACTTTCTTGAGGCATGAGACATGAAAAACTGGATGGATTTTTGCAGTAGGTGGCAAGGCCAACTTGTAAGCCACTTCTCCAATGCGTTGAAGTACTTGATAGGGTCCGTAGAATTTGGGAGAGAGTTTCTGACATCCCTTGTCTTTGAGTGATGTTTTCTTATATGGTTGGAGCCGTAAAAAGAAGACCTAATCCCCTTCTTGAAATTGGCGCTCTGAGCGATGTTGGTCAGCCTGTTGCTTCATACGGTTCTGAGCTTGATAAAGATTCTCGCGCAGGTGGGCGAGCATGGTTGCGCGGTGTTGTAGGAGTTGATCCACGGCTTGTACTTTGGAGCACCCCGTGAGATTAGAAGTAGGGGAAGGCGGAAGTTGACCGTAGACTGCTTCATAGGGAGTCATTTTGGTGGTGGCATGATAGTTGGTGTTATACCACCATTCCACCAGAGATATCCACTGTACCCAAAGGTGTTTCTTTTCTGAAGTGAAACACCTACGGTAGGTTTCTAGACATTTGTTGACGGCTTCGGTTTGACCATCTGTTTGTGGATGATATGAAGTACTGAGTTTGAGTTGAGTGCCTTGTATTTTGAAGAGCTCCTGCCAAAAATTACTGGTGAAGATTGGGTCGCGGTCGGACACAATAGAAGTGGGCATGCCATGCAATTTGAAGATCTGATCCATGAAAGTTTGGGCAACCAAGGTGGGTGTAAACGGGTGGGGGAGAGCATAGAAATGAGCATACTTCGACAATCGGTCTACAACCACCATGATGACTGACTTGTTCCCTAACTTTGGAAGACCTGTAATGAAATCCATAGAAACTTCCGTCCAAATGGATGCCGGAATGGGCAATGGTTGTAAGGTGCCTGGTGTGTTGACTGTTTCCCCTTTGTGGCGTTGACAGACCTCGCATTCGGTTATGAAGGTAAGGATATCATTTTTCATTCCTATCTAGAAAAATGATCTTTTGGTGTGAGCATACGTCTTCTAAAAGCCCGAATGTGCTGCAGTGGGAGATGAGTGCATCTCTGCCAAAATGCGACTTTTGAAGGTGGATGTTGGTGATATTACGACTCTGTCCTTGTAGCGAAGAATATCATCCTGCCACGAATAGCCCTTGGTGGAATTT
>APFE030151066.1:0-10509 GCA_000404065.3 Pinus taeda | reverse complement strand
CACCACGCTCATTTTGCATGCACTTATTTAATTTACTACATGTTTTAAGTCCATAACAAGTTCATATTTTTTGCATGCAAGCATTTTTTACTTGATCTTATTTGGCTTGAACATAGTTTCAAGTTTACTTATGCTTCATCATTAAACACATCTTATATGCATAAAGTATTTGGGCAAATTTTCTCCATAAAGTAACATTCTGTTTCATGTCAAGCAAATACATTTCAAGTTTAAGTTAATTTTCATTGTTTGGTTAATGTACTTACATGCCCCAAGCATCACTATAATTTTACCTCCAACTTAAGTTGGTTGAATAGACTTTTTATGGACCCTCTACCTCTATTGACTTCTCATTGTGAGATCCAAATCTTTGGACGAGGGTGAGGTCGGAGGATTGAAGTTCAATTGCAATCTTGTTTTAGAGTTAGCTAATAAAATAAACCAAGAGCACCCTTTAATCACATTTACTTTACTTGCAAAGTTCTCAATTTTTTTGCTATTTTGATAGTTTAAAGTTTCACATGCAAATCTTATTTCAAGAGGCACTTTGGGTGCAAGCATTATAATCTCTCAATTTTGCCACAAGGTTAATTTTCTTGTACTCGGAAATTGGCTTACCTTTGTAATTTAATTGCATATTGTCATGAATGGTTGATTTCACTTTCAAGTACTATTATTTTGGGTTGCAAATTTAATTGCATGTTGTCATCTTGGTCTAACATTTGAGTTTTGTTCTATCATCTCATTCACATTCTCATAGGTAGATTACTAATTGTTTCCTTTTGGACAAGGTAGGTTCACATGCTTTGATTCATAAATTTGTTTATCTTAAAAGCATTCTTGTATTTTGCATTTATAGTATCTTGTGCTAACAATTTTTTTTTTTTCATTTTTCAGGATTACTTTTGCTTTCCATTTGAAAGCATTTCACCTCATTTAAACAAATATATTTTCATTTAAGAGCAATTTATTTGAAGGCATTGGTTGAATGCTCATGTATTGATGGTTGTCATAATTATTCGATGTCATATTGTCCATATTACATTTGCTTATAAATATCTAAGAGTAATCCATAACACTATAACGCTCTCCTAGAAACTCACATATTCAACTTAGTTTTCCTTTAGGGACCACCCCTCTTATCTAACCTATGAGATAGCTTAAATAGAGAGAGTCAGGATTAGTGTGACAACCCTTTTTCTGAGTTCATTGCCACCAACCACACCTTGTAGGGTTGAAGAGTTTTCTCACTAACCTATAGTGTAGGTGGTAGGAGTCGATAGGTCCATCCATTTTGTGATCCTTATTATAACGGGTCTCCTCCCACCGGTGAAAGTCCGTAAAGAGTATGGAGCCTTAGTCGAGGTGACAGTGGGCTATCACTCCATTTGTGCCCTTACCCTAGTAGTAGCCCTTCAAAGATCCCCTTTTAAGGCCCCTGCGAGTTTGAGTGGTAACATAGACCATAAACAAGCTCAAAAGGACTTTTCCCAGTAGCTCCTTTCTTTGTGATTCTATTTGCCCTTAATGCATACTTGATCTTATTGTCCCAAGACCGCTTATTATCCCCCACTATCTTTTAGATGATGGTTATTAGGTTTTTGTTGCTTGATTCTGCTAGACCATTTCCTTGCGGATAATAATTCAAAGAATGAGATAGAATAATACCATACTGGAAGCAGAAAGAAGAGAACTCGGAAGAACTAAAATCTTTGGCATTGTTAGTCGTGATTTTGGCGGGAAAACCAAATCGAGTGATAATATTGATTCTGAATAAAATCCATGACAACCTTCTTTGTGGCATGCTTTGTAGGAATGGTTTCAACCCACTTTGTGAAGTAATCTATTGCAGTCAAAATCCATGAATAGCCATTATTAGAATTCTGATTAAACTTACCAATGAAATCCAACCCCCATTGCTAAAAGGGGGCTTTTGCGATCACTGACTGAAGAGGCAATGCTGCTAAACTCTGTTTTCCTGTAAAAAGCTGGCATTCCTGGCAATTTCTGACAAAGTTATGCTCATATGAGAAAGGGTTAGGCCAATAATATCCAACACGCAAAATCTTGTAGGTTGTGGTCTTCGCTACAACATGGCCCCCACAAAATTCTACATGGAACTCACTGCTAAGCTTCTTAGCTTCATCCTCGCCAATGCATCTGAGTATTATCCCATCTAGATTTCTTCATCCAAGTAATGCATACTTGATCTTATTGTCCCAAGTCCGCTTATTATCCCCCACTATATTTTTGATGGTGGTTATTAGGTTTTTGTTGCTTGATTCTGCCAGACCATTTCCTTGTAGATAATAATTCGAAGAATGAGATAGAATAATACCATACTTGAAGCAGAAAGAAGAGAACTCGGAAGAACTAAAAGCTTTGGCGTTGTCAGTGGTGATTTTGGCGGGAACACTAAATTGAGTGATAATCTGATTCTGAATAAAATCCATGACAACCTTCTTTGTGGCATGCTTTGTAGGAATGGTTTTAACCCACTTTGTGAAGTAATCTATTGCAGTCAAAATCCATGAATAGCCATTATTAGAATTCTGATTAAACTTACCAATGAAATCCAACCCCCATTGCTGAAAGGGGGCTTCTGCGCTAACTGATTGAAGAGGCAATGCTGCTAACCTTTGTTTTCCTATAAAGAGCTGGCATTCTTGGCAATTTCTGACAAACTTATGCACATCTGAGAAAAGGTTAGGCTAATAATATCCAACACGCAAAATCTTGTAGGTCATGGTCTTCACTACAACATGGCCCCCACAAAATTCTGCATGGAACTCAGTGGTAAGCTTCTTAGCTTCATCCTCGCCAATGCATCTGAGTATTATCCCATCTAGATTTTTGCCTCCAAGTCCATCTTTTAAAATACAATTTTTAGATGCCTTTAATCTAAGATCCCTTCTTTTATAAGCTACCAAGTGATGAAGACATGTCAGATTTGTCAAATAATAAATAATTTCCTTGTACCATTCGATCCTTTCCGACTTCAGAAGCTCGGGGGAGATAGAAAGCTCGGCCACTTCATTATGGCAAACCAACTCTAAAGCTTTCTCATTACTCTCTGTCAACATTTGAGCTAACCCTTAGCCCTTGGCAAGCTTGGTTGGTCTAATCTCAAGGTCATACTCTTGGATTTTAGTTACCCATTTGGCATGAGTTCCTAAGCAATCAGTTTGAGTCAATATATCTTTGATAGCAGAGTGCGGGACAAAGGCAATGACTCTAGAATAACCCATATATGTTCTGAAATGCTTAAGGGACTTGATCAATGCATAAGCTTGTTTTTCCATAATGCTGTAATTTAACTCTGAATTCTGCAAGGATTTGCTCATGAAGGCTATTGGCTGCTCATGGCCATATTTGTTCTTTTGCAAGAGGACACCTGCTATAGTATTTTCGGAAGCGAATGAAAAGACCATAAAATCCTTGGAGTAATCCAGGCTAACTAGGACAGGGGCTTTGGCTATAACATCTTTGATATCTTGAAACCCCTTTCTACCTTCGCCTTTCCTAACAAACTTTGCATCATTTTCAAAAGACATTGTATAGGCTTAGCAATTTTAGCATAGTTTGGGATGAATCTCCTAAGGAAATTTGTTTTTCCTAGGAAGGACTGCAAAGATTTAAGATTATGCGGCAATGGAATTTGCTAAATAGCTTCAACCCTTTCAGGGTCAAGCTTGATACCATCTTTGGAAATGATGTGACCCAATAATTTTGCTTCGGTTACCCCAAATACAAATTTGACGGGGTTTAATGATATGCCAAACTCTCGACATTTGTTAAAAACTTGCTTAAGAGGGTTTATATGAGCCTTGCCATCCATTGAGAAAATAGTGAGATCATCCTGGTAAATTTGAATGATCTTGCCAATTAATTTCTTGAAAGCATAGTCCATAGCCTTTTGAAAAGTAGCCCTTGCATTTGTTAACCGGAAAGGCATTTTGAGATATTCAAAGGTATCCCAAGGCGTGTGAGGGTAGTTTTATGACGATCTTTTTCCTTAACCCAAACTTGATTATAACCAGAAAACCCATCCAATAATGACATCATACCAGATCCGGTAATCCTTTGAAGCATATTTTCCATGCTAGGTAAAGGATAATTATCTTTCTTACAAGCCAAGTTAAGATTTCTGAAATCAACACATAGTTTGATAGTACCACTCTTCTTTCTAACCATCACCAAGTTAGATCATTAGGAAGAATGCCGAGTATGTCCAATGATTCCAACAACAAGCATTTTATGTAACTCCTTCTGAACGAGAGGGGCCAACTTATGATTGATTTGCATGGGATTGCCACACAAATTCTATAGGGGTAATGCGTACAATACCATTGCCAAGGTTTCATAGAAAGATTTTCAATAATAACTAGCACATATAAACCCTAACAATATCCATTCCATGCAATAGCCATAAAAGATATTCCAATACAAAGAATACTTACAAGAAAATTGCATGAACCAATCCTTTATTGCTTCAAAATGAAATCTCCAAAAGAAGAAAATAGCTCCATAAACAAAAAATTCACAGTAGATCACATTTCCACAAAATACAAGACAAATTTCCCGAAATCTCTAAGAAGGTTGAATTGATCCACAAGTGATGCTGAAAATGAAATGAGAGTGACCTCTATTTATATGAGGTCTACCTCAAGTTATTTTAGCCTAATGAAGCCCCTAGTAAGAAGTTTGACATAAAATGAACTTGGGTTATAGGCCAACCCACTAGATAGTAACAAATTAGACCATAAATGCCCACACATGTGAGTTGTAGCCTCTCTAAATGCTGACATGATGCCCTTTTAGGGCTCCAAATGCCATGCCAAGGTGTCCAAATGTGTTAAATTGCTTGGATCATCCAAAATTTAAGGGAATTTCCTCAAATCCTCCTCAAATCTTCCTTTGGGTCCTAAGTGCAGCTGAGTTACTATCATTTGGTCTCCTTGGGTCTTTGACTGTCAAATAAGGCCTCCTTCTCTCTAGTGTTAGGGCTTCTTTAGGTGCAACAAGCCCTCCCTAGTCTCTCAATGGGAGACCATCCTCATCTGGCCTTTGAATCAAGTCCTATCCATTAGGTTGTGTCAAGGCCAGTTCGGGGACACACTAGCTCTAGTGGTGTCATTACAAAGAATCGTCAAAGCTAGGTCAAAGTTGACCAATGTCCTGGGTCCTAAAGGTACTCTGGGACATGTAACATCTACTCATGCTGTCAAGAGGCTCCAGTCTCTCAATGTTTCATCTGCTAAGGCCATATACTTCTCTGAAAGGTCACCGTGGAGTGAGTGCTCTAAAGCTATGTTGCGGGGGAGCGCCCCCCCCTTCGAACCCGCTCCTAATCCGCGCTCTGGGCGGGAACGGGTCTGGAGCGTGCTCCCGATAAAAAAATTTCCGCTCCCTGCTATGTTCGGGAGCGTTGTCAGGAGCGTCGCTCCCGGAGCGAAAATTATAGCTCGGGAGCGATCGGGGAGGCTCTAGTCTCTCAATGTTTCATCTACTAAGGCCATATACTTCTCTGAAAGGTATAGGTACCGTGGAGTGAGTGCTCTAAAGCTATGTTGCGGGGGAGCGGCCCGCCCCCCCAGCCCCCCCTTCGAACCCGGCTCCCATCCACGCTCCAGCGGGAGCGGCTCGGGAGCATCTCCCATAAAAATTTCTAACTCCCTGCTATTTTCGGAGCGCCGTCGCTCCCGGAGTGAAAATTACAGCCCGGGAGCAATCACTCCCGTTCACTCTCGGGCTTTAAAATTTCGCTCCGGGAGCGTTTCGGGCAGCGCCGGGAGCGATCCGGCGGAAAAAAAAATCCGCGGACACGAAAAAAATCCAATTTTAAATTTTTTGTTTGTTTGTTTTAAAAGCCCAATGAGGCTAAAAAAATTTCATTATCACTTCAATGAGTTGAGTTTCTTGGAGAGCAAGAGCAAAGGAGCGAGGAGAAGCGAGGAGCAAGCACTGAGGAGCAAGGAGCAAGCTTGCAAAGAGGTAAGTAACTTAGTAATTTAGTTAGTTTAATTTAGTTAGGTAGTAATTTAGTTAGTTTAATTTAGTTTATTTAGTAAAAAAATCATGAATCTAAATTAAATTAATAAATTAAATTAATTATTCTAAATAAATTAAATTAATTTGCATATTTAAAAGCCTACAAATATCAAACATCATGGACCTGGATATATTTCTTGGCATTTTCCTCTTCTTGGTCCCTTTTATGGTTATTATGGTGCTGGAGAGTAGGAAACGGAGGGGCCAAAATGAAGAGGGGGATGAAGAAGCTGGAGAAAGTCGAATTGATGAAAACCCCGGTGAGGAGGAGCTGGAGGAGGGTGAACATGACTCTCAAAAAATTAAACAAGACCAAACCCCATTGTGGAAATATGTTAACAGGGCTGAAATAGGGAGAGGGGGTGGAACCACTAAATTTCATTGCCCCCATTGCAACAATGATTACATAGGTTCATACACCCGTGCCAGAAAACACCTCTACGAGAAAAGGCCATGGGATGGAGACAAACAAATAGGAATCAAAACCTGTCCAGTGGTGTCAGCAGCGGATAGAGCCAAATACATAAGGGAAGAGGAGGAAGCCCAATACAAATCAAAAAAATCAAGGGGTTTCTTTGAACCAAGCTCACAACCACAAGCACAAAGAACTCCTTGAGCATCCTCCCAAGGCAGTGGATATGCAGGGTCATCATCTTTAAGGCGTAGAACCATATCAGAGTTCCTTGATGAGGGGTGTAGGAATGATGTGGATTCAAAGGTTTACAGGTTTCTCTATGCATGTGGGATACCATTCAATGTTCTTCGCTCACCTTATTGGCATGAAATGGATTTTGCCATAAATGATGCCCCTAAAGGATACAAGAGCCCTGGGTATGACAAGGCAAGAACTGTTGGACTTGATCATGAAAAAACAAAAATATCACTTTCTTTGAATAGAATGACAAGTTCTTGGACTGACCATGGGGTGTCCATTGTATCTGATGGATGGACAAATGTAAAAGGCAAGCCGTTGATAAGTGTTCTTGCTGTGTCTGTTAGTGGTGCCATCTTTCTAACTGCACATGATTACACAGACAAGTTCAGGACCGCCATCAACATTGTAGAAGCATTACTTGAAACAATTGACCGTATTGGGCCATACAATGTCATCCAAGTCATCACTGATAATGCTGCTAATTGTAAGGCAGCAGGAGCAATTATTGAGGATAAATACCCCAACATATTTTGGTCTGGATGTTTGGTTCACACATTGAACTTTCTGATGCATGATATTGTCAAGAACAAAAATGCACAATACAAATGGATTGGTGATTTGTACAAGAAAGGTAAACAAATGATAAAATTTATTACAAATCATAGCAATACCCATGGCCTTTTCCGCAGTTACTCGAGATTGGAGTTGTTGAAGATTGCGAAGACCAGATTTGGTAGCTATTACCTCACCTTCAGGTGCCTTTTGAAGGTAAGAGAGTCATTGGCTAGCATGGTATCAAGTCCACATTGGCAGGTATTAAAGGAAAGGGCTACAAATGTAGCTGACATGCGAGGTTTTGAACTGGTGGAGGAGGCCGCTCTTGATGGTCAGTTTTGGACAAGTGTGAGGCATGTATTGGATTTCACCAAGCCCATTTATCACATGATTTGGTTTGCAGATACAGACAAACCAGTGATTGGCGAGGTGTATGAGTAGATGGATACCATGTTGGGGCAAATAAAAGATCTTGTTCATAACAGAGATCCCAACTTGTACAAACTGATTCACGATTGTGTGTGTGAACGGTGGAATAGACTTAATCTTCCACTACATTGCTTGGCGTATATCCTTACGCCAAAATACTACTCTACGTCTTGGTTGGGCCAACCTGCAGCAGGGGTGGGGTTAGGACCAAACCCCATTTAGATCCAGAGGTAACTAGAGGATATCTGGAAGCATTAGAAAAATTGGTACCTGACAGGGAGGAATGTGCAGCTGTGCGCCTTGAAATAGGCAGATACTTCAATGGCACTGGTTTGTATGGTAACTTCCATGCAATGGACGATAGAGATAGATTTGATACTCTCACATGGTGGGAAACATATGGCGGGCAGGGACTTTTGCCAAATTGGCAAAAAAAGTTCTTTCACAGGTTGTAAATACTTCTTCTGCAGAGAGGTGTTGGAGCACCTACAGCTACATACATAATGTGAAAAGAAACAGACTCAATGAAAACCGAGCAGAAAGCTTGGTTTATGTGCACTACAAGTTGAGGTTGTTGAGTCATTACTGTGATCGGGATTATGAGGATCCCACATATAGAATTTGGGACAATCACCTAGAGGATGACAATTTGGAGGATGGCATTGTACATCTTGAAGAATTGGAAGAGGAACTTATAAGGGATGAAGATGAAGCAGCTGCAGTAGCCATGCCACCTCCACCTCCACCATCTAGTAGGTTTCGAGTCTTGTTCCTTTGCTGTCGCCACCTCCATCTACACCCTCACGTGGAGGTTCTAGTTCTGGTCGTTGGTCTGTGCGGGAGACTCCTAGAAGACCACCACGACCTGCTTATGGTGGAGACTCTCGTGGCAAGGGCCACATGTAGATTTACATTTTACTTGTCTTTTTTAGTTTCTATTGGACTTTAGTTTTCATAATTGTTGAGTTTTGAGTCCTTGACTCTTGACTCTTGACTCTTTCATATCATAATGATATTTTTTGTAACCAATATATGACTGTGACAATGAAAATTTGAAGTTTGAAGTTGGCAATTATAACTCATTGGTAATGATTGTGAATTATGAATATGATGCTCTGTGAAAGACTAAAGTTGTTTCATTTCATTTCATTATTCATGTTTCATTTTATAACATTTCATTTCATGTTAACAGTTAGAAGTTAGGACTTAGAAATATCTAGGATATTACTTCTTGTAATGGTTAAACTTAGCTTGCAAGTACAACTTTGGTGATCAATGATGATAAATGCTATATATTGAATTTTCAATTTTGAAAGCTTGAAGTTGAAACTTTAAGATTGAATTTGATGAATCATGATTCACGAGACTCAATATGTTCAGTGCTAATATGTATTTTACTAACTTGTGGACATGGTTTGATGAAGATTTATAATTTCTAGATGATGATCATTGAGTGATAGGTTCAATGATCAATCTATGTTTTTTTTTATGTTTTATGTCTAATTCATCATTCTACATGTTTTTGTAATATATGTATCAAAAATTAAAAAATTAATATATATAATATATATATATATATATATAAAATTGCTTCGGGATTCACTCCCAAACCGGGAGCTTCTGAAAATGGTCACTCCCGCTCCCGCTCCCGCGCCCAAGTAACATAGCTCTAAAGGCCTGGGCTGCTGTGGACCACCTGACAAAAACAACATGAACTCAAGTGGAATCAACCATCCGTTAGAGACTAAGATCAATAATGCATCTAAGTGGACTAAACTTGAATGTTAAGGGCATGCTAATACTTCAAAAAAGGATCACCTTCTGATATCTAACTAGAACAAGTCCCATAAAGGTGTTCCCTACCTTGATAGAGGTTGCCAATGGTCAACCTTATTAGATGTTTCCAACCCTCAAGGGGAAGTGACAATTCCAAGGTCAACTCCTGAATCAATAGGTGTTGGTGTAAATAATGTGGTAATGAAAGGGAGAAGCTTCATGGCTAAGTGCCATGGTCAAAGGGACTAATTGATGGGGTGTCCACATCTTGAATGTATAAATGTAAAAGAGGGAGCAATTGTGGAGGCATGAGTTACCCACTTGGCCTAATTTTCCACCCCTCTTGTGCACCTTTTACTTCTTGGTTATTCCTTGTATTACCACATATAGCTCAAGGGTTAGAGCTTGTCTTTTTATAATATTGCAGTTTTATTAAATGTTAAGATGAGTTAGTTCGTTCGCTTATCAGGGTTGGGACATGCAAGGGTTCCTCTTTGATGTTATGGAGCATCACATGCTTAGGAATCGAGTGATGGCCATATGAAGAAGGGAGAGCTCATGCTAGGTTTTTTCCCGTGTGCTAATCTTATGTCCTTACCATATTTTGCATTTTGATTTTCTTCTTTTTCTTTCGTTGTGGCTATGCTATGTTTTTTCCTATGTTGCACGGGTTCCCGAACTCGGGGGTGGGGTTCTCGAACCTGTCCCGGGTTCTCGAACCTAAGTACCAGATTCTTGTATGGGTGCTTCTGAGAAGAACCCATAAGAACCGGGTTCTTCTATGAAGAACGGGTTTCTCCATTAAAAAAAATTGGGTTCTTTTGTCTTGACAGGTACGAAGAACCTTGATGATGGGTACTTGGAACCCCAAAATCGGGTTCTTTGGAGTTCATTTTAGTTTTTATTTTTAAATTTTTAATTAATTTAATGGGCTTCCCCTAATATTCCAAGTAGCTAGTTCTGCATCTTTCGAGAGGAATTTGAGTACTTATGCCTTTATCCATTCGGTAAAGAGAAATAGGTTGGGCTCAAAGAAGGCAGAG
>APFE030151065.1:0-29409 GCA_000404065.3 Pinus taeda | reverse complement strand
GTATGCTTCATGGTAGTTTTTTTTTTTCTCGGTAAAATTAATCTATTATGTACAGAAACAAGATAAAATTACATTCTTGATATCAAAAACCCAGCTACTTGGAGATTTTTGCAGCGCTTAGCAGCAACATGCTCAGGTTAGGACCAACAGGCATTCATCTACCCAAAAATTCCCTCGCAGGGGAGATCCAAAAAACACAGGACTTCGACCTGGACACAGTGACCCTTAGACCCCGACTTGGAGATAAAGCGTCGACCTGGACACCAAGCGTCGACCTCGATGCCGAGCGTCGACCTGGACACCGAGCGTCGACCAAAAAGTTCCCTCGCAGGGGAGTCCCAAAAACAACAAATACCAATGCCACAGGGCCAGAACCCTTTGAACACCAGCGCCATGACACCTATACCCATTAACAGTAAGACGCATTGACACTTGGACATGTTGACACATAGACAAATTGACCAAAATTTACGAGAACAAGCCACGTAACATGGAACCCAGACACAGCTAGTCCTCCAGTACCTCCTCCACGATTCGACACCAGCCATACTCCTTCACTTCCTACTTTGGAACCTCCTCTGCAACCTGCATGACACGTTCTTTTCTAGCCTGTGCCCTTTGGCTAACAGGATCACCCAAATTCATCGCTGGAATCGCGGAGGGAATTTCCATGGCTCTCCTAAGTTCAGCAGGTGGAGAATTCTCCCTCTATGCGCTGGACTCGCCCTCTTCCTGGGCTTCCTCAATGAAGAGCACAGAGACATGTGCATTGATTCTTGGGCGGTTTAGGGAGGCATTGAAGGTGAAAACCTTCGAACCGAAGGATGGCGAGGAGGAGGTCCCCGAAGGATGAGCTGGTAAGGATTGGCTTGGCCTGAGTGCCGTAAACGGGCAGTGAGAGTGGCAATGGCAATGGGGGGATGTGTTCTCTGCAGCTGAAGGGCGAGATGTTTAGAATATTAAAGAGGGAATGAAAACGTGAAGAAGGCTAAATATTTGACCACCTCTAGGAGTAAATTACAATTTGTAAGTGTCAAATTAAGGAAAAAAATAATAAAACAAAAGAAAGACAAATTGTATTTAGCAAATATTATACAAATTTGATTTTCTAAATGTTGTGGGTATACTGTGAAATATGATACTTTAAGAACAATTCCTGATATAGTGAAAACCACCATGAATCCAATCTTGGAAAAACACAACAATGGGGTAGATACACTTGCGAACATAAGATAACCCTCAATCATGTATATACTACATAATTTCATTGCAAATATCTACAGAAAACTAAGAAATGAAGCACATCAAAAAAAAATATTAACAAAGAATGAAGGGTCATCCCCTGTAAGTTAGAATTTTCTCCTCTAAATTCCCTTCAGAATAAGACTAATACACTCTATCCATTAAGAGTGAAGGGGAAAGGTGCCAAATTAAGGTGAAAAATAACCCAAATTAAATAACCGTTTGAAGACTCTCTTCACCCAAATTTGGAGGAAAAATATATAAACTATGTTACCTTCTTATTCCATAATTTTTTTATTATGATAAATTCCTAGATAGTGGAATTAAGAATCTTTGGAAACCATAAAGAATTGTAGAAACTCAAAAGGAAACCATAGAAATTTTCACAATAACTTTCAAGCACGGTTTCATGCCGGAGTAGGGACTCAAAGAATGTGAAATAAATCTGGAGAGCATTAACAAAAGGAATTATAAAATCAAATATTAGTTAATTACAATAAAAACATAACATAATGGAATCTTAGATAATACTTGAAGGAATGCCAAACGAATCAAATGAGATGAATGTGTGCAGAGTTCATTTGCTTTCATGACCTTCTCACACCCATAGATAGCTAGATATTGAATAAAAACACTGAGCATCACAACAAGGCCATCCTACATAGAGAAAGTAGAGGAAGGGTGTAGCGACAAAGAAGTTAGGGTTCAACAGAATTGGATAGGTGTTGAGATTAATTACAACCGTTCGATGTGCAATACTGCATACCCACTATCGAAATGCTTCCAAAACAACATCCAGTCATTGAGATAACAATCACCTGGCCTTGATGTGACAGAGTTAGGTGTGGCGTTAGCTTATTGGTTAGTTAAACTTCCAAGGAGAAGTTGGACCAGCAAGGGTATAGTTGTTGTATAACCTTAATAAACAGTAGTGGTAAAATCATCAAGGAAGGTGGTGTGAGGGTCCTATATAACACTTAATTCATAATACATGGAGTATTAATTTCGCCATGTAGCGGTTAGACATCATAAAAGTTAAATAACTAAGCAAAATGTGACCATATGACAAGATATAACATGTGTCTCGTCCAGAATACCACCTAGACATCTACAGGTAACTAAAAAATGCATAAAAGTAATCGATACCATGCTACCCTATCACATTGAAAGAAAGCGCATTATGTTTTCATAACTTATACACTAGCATACCCACTTATATTGGTAATGACGTGCACTGTGCTAGTTGGCACAGGTCATTTAATATGTAATACATCGATATGATGATAATGGTATACCATTAGTGATAAGGTTAAGGGAATCGATATTCAAGCCATTTTTAAAGACAAAAACTATGAGAGAACAAAATATCTCCAGTACAATGGGTACACGAGTATATTTAAGCAGTTGTTCATGTTGAAAAGTTCGATGAAATGAATTTAATTTATTAATACATCAATCAATGAAATTAAACCAAGGCAACGTTATGTTAGTTGTGATAGATCTATAGATATGATAATGGACATTGGAAGGTGGACCAATCATAGCTAATACTAAAACATGTATAGTGAGCCAACGAAACTCTATGTGTAGAAATTGAAACTTCAATGTCTTGGTGGTAGCTAAAATCGATATATTCCACAACTTATATATTTCACGTACTACCCAACCATAGACATGATTAAAAGACATATTTCTTTCAACTAGTCACCTCCATTCCATATTTCAAGCATGAATGCGGGATCTCATGGATAAATCAATCCAAAAATAACCATGGGAATCCATATGTTAAACCACCTCCACCCTCACCAGAACAGACACCGATCTTAGAATGCCTCTCAACTCCATAACTATCATTGAGGAATTTTAAGTCTCCTTGTCTATGAGGTTTTACCATAATGCACATCAGATCACTAAATCTTACACCAGGACACCAGTGTCTCAGTATTTACCGCAATCCACACTGGATCACTGGGCCCTAAAATGTGACTCCACCATCAGGCTTTACCACGTATCCTACCAAAACTAGTCAAGGGATTCCTAGGCATTTAGGAATTTTCCTGAGATCAACTCCGCCCCGGATTTCAAAATGATCCAACAATTTCAAAGCTAAAAATTGAGAAAACAATCTTATCACACCATGGCTATCTAGAAAAAGGAAAGACTAAAAACTATTGTGAAGCCATGCATGTCAAAACCACCTAGGAAATCACACAAGCAATATGTTAGTATTCTTGTTGAGTTTGCTTGGCCCTACTCTTCCTTTCTCGATGTTTACTTTCCTTCCTTTTCTTTTCTTGTTTTTTCTTCCTTACTGCGGATCTAGAGTGTTCCACGGAAACTCTAAAAGTGTCCAAGAGAAAGAGAAAGAGAGAGAATAATGAGAGAACTTCAAAATTGAACTCAGAGAAGGTACCAATTGATCCCCATATGCCTTTTTATGAATTAGGCCTCTATTTTCTTCATTTTCCATTATTTTCCCTAATGGCCAACATTAAGCTTGGAATAAGTGTCACTTAACTATGGTCTTATTTTACCTTTATTAACTTTTATTACATCAACTTTTAACTTGGGGCTGACACACTAGATGCCTTGATATAAACATTTCCCCTGCAATTCGCCAACTAAACAGATTTGCACTCGCCTTCAACTTTTAAATATGTTGAAGTTGAAGAGTTTTCTCCTCAAGGAGACCAACAAATTGAATAATTAGCATCAACGTTAAAAAAGATAGGGCTCAAGGTAATCGTAGCGCTCAATAGCCAATAGCCCTACCAAATAAAGAATATTCCATAGGTAGGATTTCGAAAAACTAATGCATGTGCATATGGCTAAAAACCTTGTATTTTAAGACAATTTTGTTTTATAGTTTATAGTCTTGAGAGTAGTATGATGCTGAATTGATATATGATTATCCAACTATATCAGTAATATTTATCAATGTCGTTGTTCTAGTCTACATTTACCACATATGTAATTCATTTGAAATAATTAAGCCAAAATGTACTTATTTCAAAAGTAGACCTGCATAATTTTTATCTATTTTTAAATCAATGGATAAAAGTGAATACTAAAAATATAAGCTTCATATAAGCTTCATATGGACATTCAACATTTTGCATTCATAATTACAGTTTAGGGAAGTTGTTGCTTTCTTGAAAAACCTTCAATATGGATAATTGATAAGGTTAAAATTTAATAAAGATAAGGAAAATGTTCGATTATGGTTTCAAAAGAATTAACAATATGGTCTTGTAAATGAGTTACCCATATAGATAAGTTATAATTCAAATAAAATATAATAAAATCTAATCTCAACATTAAAGGAATCTGCATTATGAATTATAAAAAAAAATTCATCACCATGAAGTTTGAATAATATTATTCTATTCAAATTAAATTCTATATAACAACAAATAAGGAACATGAACTGTTATTGAATATATATTTCCAATATTAATAAGATTTAAAGAATTTTTAATATAAATATTTTCCTTTTTTAAACATATATATCGAACATATTTATACATATAGGCGTAAAATATATTATTATTTCAATAGGAAAAAATATTTATATTTTTGTTTTAGTGGTTTATATCTTTGAAAATAAAATTATGTGTATTTATTTACATGAAACACATTAAGTCATTGTGCTAGTTTTATTTATTTTTATTGTTCTTAGTATTTCTATATTAAGAAAATAGTCTGAATTTGACTACTTATGTTGGAATAAATAAAATATAAGGACTTTTCAGTTATTGAGTTTAAAACCAATCAAAAATAGTTTGAAACCTTGTATCCTTCGATAAAAAGCTATAATCCAGACCATAGTCATGTAGATAGAAATGTTCAAATAAAAGCGAAAATTTTATCCAAAAATCGAAACTAAACTATATGTGAATCTTTAATTCACACGAACCCAGTCTCATCTTGGCAGATTGGACATGAATTTTTTTGACGAAACCATGATATAATACACCTCGAATGGTAAAAGTGTTTACATGGCAACTGTTTTACAGGCTCTTCGTTGGAAAATGTTTCATGACAAATTGCGCACATCGTTCCATCACTGCTTTCACTATCTTCGCTAATCATAGCTAATGGCAACCCATCCACAGCTGCACGAAGACTATCACTTACTGCTTCCTCTGTGCGATTACTAATAAATCCACCCTGTGTAATGTTAATCCGACCAATGATGATAACTTCATGTTTGAAATCGAAATTATAAGTATTGTCCTCCAGATGTTGTTTTATCTGACGCCATGTGAATCTGGAATTCCATATAATTTGGCCTCTCAACAAATCCGGTTCTCGGTTGGCTTGGCGATAATCTCGTACGGATCGAAAAACAATAGTATTTTCTGGAAATGTGAATGTTGTTACATAATATTCACTCTGGTCGTATCCATTGATCATCTAATTCAGGTATATCAACATTCTCTGATAAACTCTCAATTCTGAGATGCTGATTATTGTCGTATAAAATATTATTAGTAAACGTCATAGTCGACACCAAGTGGTTAACTTCCATTCTCGGCATTTGGATTGTTGTACCCACTGTAGCACTTTGCAGAGCAGGAGGAATAATATTGTCATTCATCTGAGCTTCAGCTTCCACAATTCTCATAACATCGACAACCACTCGTCTCACATATTCGTTACCGGGATGTGTATCAATGTTTCCATTTTCTTCTTCCATTGTTCCGAAATGATAGACTAATTCGAACATAGAAGAATCTCCCGCACCATCGAATCTACCTACACCCTTCTATGGATAAAAGTCGTCGTATTTGGTATCTTTAATATGAAATGATGAGAACATTAATTTCAAAATTGCATGTGGCTAAATAGTGTTCGAATTGGTTTAGGTTCGTGATGGTTTGTATAGCCGACCATGTTGCATGTCGAGTTAACTTAATGCATTTTTATCAAATATATAATTAGAATAAAAGGTTGTTAATGTAACTTAAAAATAAATTTTATATTTATCAAAATTTTAAGATAACACTCAAGGATGGTTGTACTTATAGGAAACTTTTGGATGGACTAGTATAAATTTGTTTGTAATTAGTTATTACTAAAATGTAACATATAAAATAAATATTATAGGTAAAATAATAAATGGATTTATATTTATGGCAATATTTATTTAAACATGTTAAAAGAGTGAGTGGAGTTGTGTTCATTGTAAGGATGTATAAGTAACAATATATTATTTATAGTGAAATTGTTCCATACCTACAAAATGGCTATTAATGAACATCTATCCACGTGCAAAATGACTAAATTCTTAGTTTTAAATGATGATCATGATGGTTGTGGTTTATATCAATAATATGAACGTTTAAAAGGTTTTGGCATTATTGCCATACATGATGGATCTTGGATGAGTCTATGGAGATTTATGAAAGAGTACATTATAGATGGCTAAGAATTAGTATGTTATGATTATTGAGATAATTATAGAAAGTAAGTTATTGATAGGGTTTTGGATAAGTCTATGGAAATTTATGAAAAGTATATTATAAGCGGGTAAGAATTGGTATGTTATGATTATTGAGATAAATTATAGAAAATAAGTTATTGCCCCAGATGATGGGGTTGGGGTTTTGGATGAGTTTATGGAGATTTATGAAGAGTATATCATAAGTGGGCAATAATTGATATGCTATGATTATTGAGATACTTATAGAAGGTAATTAAATTGGACGAGACATTATCATTAAATTTATAATAAAACATGAAAATGTTTGACATGTAAAATGCATACTTAAGATTCATACTAGAGAAACCCCTTGTGATAAAAAAAGGTATTTAAAACAAGAAAGTAGTGACTAAGATTAAATGTGTATTGTAAAAGTCATAAATTAAAAAAACATATGTAATATCACTTTCTATGCATTCATCATTCTTTTCATTTTACATTTCCATAAAATTATTCAACCCATTAATAATTCCCTTGTACATTATAAGCTTTCAAATACTCCAAACTTATAAATATGCATATTTCAAATATATTAATGCCATACCAATACCCAATAATACTAAATGAAATAGTGAGTTTTCCCCACACAAACCAATTTTGTAAGATTATGAAAAGAGCGACTACTCAATTGTAGCACCATCCATTGATATTGTAACAAGGTCTTAAACAATTTATATCCAGTAAATTACTAATGGATGGAAATTTAAATTGTGGGTTTTCGTAGAACCAACCATTGATATTATAACAAGGCCTTAAACAATTTTCATCTAGTCGATTACTAATAGATGGAAATTTAAAGGTGGGTTTTTACCATTTTCTTAAATGTCAGGAACTTCATATACATTTGTAAGGAATTGTATTTCATGATATTATATATTAACAAGGGAGCTACTACCGTAGCGGTAGTCCCTGCCCGGGGGTGCAAATTCGAGTTGCAAGTGTGAATGCAGTTGCCATCCCCTTACTAGTTGTCTCGGTATTGACAATCTAACGACCTTCGAGAAGCTTGAAGCTGAATTGCAACGGATCTAGCACGGGGATTTTTCAGTGCGATAAATGCTTAGGCGCCATGGGGATGACGCTCAGGTCGCTGAACAAAGAACCCGGAGGAAAATCCAATTGCCCAATGTTTCTGTTCATTTATGTCGCAGGAGGCATTAATTGTTACGACGGTCTTGGTCCGGATGCCGCTTACTGCCTTCTAAGCGTACAGAATGTATCGTCGTTGGCAACCTTTGCGGAACCGAAGAGAGTAAATAGATTTCTGAAATGGTACTTTATCGCCATAATTCCCGCAGTCAGAATATTGGTTCTTGGATTAAGCATCTGCCTGTGTTTAAATCGACGAAAGACCAGTCTCTGGAAATCGAAACGGATGAAATTGATGCAGAGATACGAACTACTGAGCTCCACGACAGGTCTGAAATTCTTCAGCCTGTCGGAGATCAAAGAATCCACGGGGAATTTCGCGGCGGCGAACGTGATCGGCGAAGGGGGTTTTGGCATTGTCTACAGGGGAATCCTGCCAAACGGGACGCGAATAGCCGTGAAGAGGTTAAAGTACTCCACAAAGATCGAAACAGACGATACTTTCGGCCACGAACTGCGTGTCATCAGCGGGATTAAGCACCGCAACCTACTTCCTATCAGAGACTACTGCATCGAATTCGACAAAGAGGGGCAGGTTAGCGAACAGCTTCTTGTTTCTGATTTCATGGAGAACGGCAATTTGGCCGACTGTCTCTTCAATCCGCACAAATCAACATGTCTGCCATGGCCGGAGCGCTACAAAATTGCAGTGGGCATAGCCAGGGGTTTAACTTATCTGCACGAATTCGCCAAGCCGAGCATAATTCACAGGGACGTGAAAGCTGCAAATGTGCTGTTGGACTCCAATCTCAATGCTCTTGTGGCAGATTTTGGTCTGGCCAAGTTGAAGAAAGAAGAAGAGGAGAAAAGCCACTACAGCACCCGAACTGTTGGGACGCTCGGTTATGTTGCCCCTGAATACCCTCTCTACGGCCATCTGACCAACAAAAGCGATGTATTCAGCTTTGGCATCAAAACTTAGGATAACTTGAGTTCAGCAAAGAAAACTTAGCATAAAAAACTTAGGCTAATGCAAGTTGAGCGCAGGGAGAATGAACTTAGGATAAATCGCAAGTTGAGCGCATCGGGCGACGTGAGGCCGGCAATAAGACCTCCAAACAAAAACTTAGGATAAATTTTTTTTGAGATGAAATTGCGCAGGTAAACTTTGGTTAAGTAGTAAATAGCCGGCACATATTTGCGGTCAACGCATCAACTAATAGCCAGTTGACTGCGTATCGAACGCTAATAGTCCCAGGCAGGGACTAATAAGTTTAAAAAATATTAATAAATTTTAATTAATCCCAACGTTTTATTCTAATATAAAATTTTAGTATTCACTTTTACGTCTTATTCTAATATAAAATTTTAGTATTCACCTTTAAAATTTGTTTTTAGAGCAGAGAAGTAAAATTCAAATGATGAATGAAGTATATATTCCATTTTAATATTAGAAAAAGCGCGCCAATAAGTAAAATTCAGATCATGAATTCAGTATATTTGAAGTATAAAATTTGGTTTTGGTTATCACGGATTAGAATTTGAATATGTAAATGCATATTTCAAAATACAAAATTAGAATTTAAAAATGCAAATTGAAATTTTGAGAACATATAAGAAGGTTTTTAAAATGTTAATATGAAATCTTACCAAATATTTTAAAATTAGATTATTTGATATTAAAAAAATAGAATCAAATTTATATATTCTAGATAATGTAGAACTCTTTTCAAAATGATGGAAATTAGTAAAAATATTTATTTACTAAATATGAAATATTTTACAATTAGTTGGGTTTGCTATTTATAATTTTTCGTAATATCAAATTTGACAACTTAGTGATATAGTAAAGGTGAGTACAACCTGATTTTGAATGTGTAAATCGTATTTCAAAATACAAAATTGGAATTTAAAAATGGAAACTAGATTTTGAAAATACATAAACAAGGTTTTGAAAATGTTAATATGAAATGTTATAAAATATTTAAAAATTAGATTTTTTGATAATAAAAACTAGAATCAAACTTATATAGCCTAGATAATATAGAACTCTTTTTAAAATAGAGGAAATAAGTGAAAACATTTATCTACTAAATATCAAATATTTTACAACTAGTAGGACTTCTTATTTACAACTTTTGGTAATATCAAATTTGTCCAGTGATATAGTAAAGGTGAGTACAACTTCAAATATTCAAATATGTGATAATCACTCACATTTAGATATTGAAATATGTGGTAGTCAAATATTACAATATGTGGTTTCTTACATATTGTACAGTTAGTAGGACTTGGTATTTAGAACTTTTGGTAATATCAAATTTGATAACTAGTGATATAGTAAAGGTGAGTACAATATGTAATAATCACTCACATTCAGATATTCAAATATGTGGTAGTCAAATATTACGATATGTGGTTTTTTACTCATAGTTTTGTGGTGATAGTATCACGGTTCTTCCTAAGAACTAACATAACCACATTAATAAGTGTGGTTGATATATGCGGATAGGAATTTATTAATCGATCATCTTATTACCCTCACAATACTATAAACTAAAAAAAAAAATTGCATTAACAAATAGGGTTGTTAAGCATACACACGTGCGTTAACTTTTTCAAATCGTACATAAGGGATAGGAAAAAGAGGCAAAACGCTAACTATTAGAGAACTACAGGAAACCTATATATAGAATAAAACATAAAAAAAAGGAAACTATACCTACGACATAAAGTGAAGGAAAATGAAATTCATGGATCCATTTGAATGCTTAAATTATTCACTAAAATTTTCATAAATAATTATCAATTTAGGTTCAGATTGATTTCAACTCTAACAACTGTACAAAACTGAGAATCTATGATCTAAAAATTTAAATCAATTTTCTCTTGATGAAATAAACATCCATGAGCATGGAAATTTATATGAAATACTTTTGAAGAGAGAAAGCACGAAAACATAGCATTTACTTATAGGAAAGGCTAGATTCCTCTCATTTTCATCTATTTTCCTCCATGCTTTGCCTTCCCAACAAAATCTGGGCATCTGTATTATTAGAATGATTTAAAAAATAAAATTCACTTTTATTTTAAGGAAATATTTATATAAAAAAAACAAATGAACTCCAAATACCAAACTCCTCCCACTTGTTTCTCATCATCCATGCATGAAACTCGATAGCTATACCATTTATTGACATCTTATTTTTTTTCTTTGCACACACTCCTCTTTCGTCTTAGTAAACCAAATCTCATAGAGAAATGAACTTAAATCTAGGATGAAAAACCCAAAGAGATAAACGAAAATAAATATAAAAGGTAAAATGTATTAAAACAAAAATGAGTGCAACACAAACAAGAATGGCTATACAAAATAGATGGGAAAAAAAATTTCATATGCATGTCTCATGTCTCCATCAATTGACACTCTTCTCCCATATTGACAAACCTACACTCTTCCTCCTCTCGTCATGAATTCTACTTGTTGTCCATCAGAAAGAATTTAAAGGAAAAAATACATAGAGAATTAACACAAATCAAGAATGAAGCGAACAACTCTTCTCATCATTTAAAAATTAGTTAAATAAAAGTATATAGGAGACTAGGAAACAAACAACAATAAATGACTTGAGAATGTTCCAACTAAACTCAATCAAACTCAAGTGAAACAAAACCACATATGACACCTAGTAGATAGTGATATTAATTATCTCCACACCCCCTCATAATCTCAATTGTTACAAGTATTGGGATCATCTTGGTTCCAAAGGGAAAAACATACACTGAGGTGCTTTTCTGATCAACTAAATTACATCCATAATTGTTGCCTATATAACAGGGAAGTGAGCAACTTTCTGAATGTGTGTAGAACAAACCATAGTCAACTATTCTTGGAACAAATCTTAAGATTGTTTTCATGACCCTCCAATGAGAAATCTTTGGTGGTTGCATAAAATTGGAGACAAAACTAGCTACAAACAAGATATCAGGTTTAGTTGAAGTGAGATACAATGGACCACCTAGTAGAAATTTATACGATGTGGAATCGATTGGCAGTGATACATCTTGTTTGTGTAGCTTGGTGCCTAGATAAGTTGGAGTATCACTTGGTTTGCAATTGGTCATTCTAAACTTCTAGAGGATGTCAATGGCTTTTTTTGTTGACAAACAAAAATTCCATTAGGATGTTACTCAATTTCAATGCCTAAGAAATATTTCATGGGCCCTAAATTAATCATATCAAACTATTTTTGCATTGTTTCTTTGAATTTTTCTAACATCATATTGCCTGTATAAAGCATATAATCAACATAGAGGAAAACAATGAGAATTTTACCTTCATGAGTTTTGGTATACAAAGTTGGCTCATGGTTTCTTCTGCAAAAACCACTTTTGATGAGATAAATGTCAATGTGACTATACCAAGCTCGGGTAGCTTTTTTCATGCCAAACAAATCTTTCTTCAACATGTACACCTTATGCTCTTATAATAACCTGCCATTATTGTAATATTGCCTTATCTAAATTGAATTATGATAGATAGAATGGAAAAAAATCCATGAAAAATATCATAATACTTATGTAAATGAAAATTTTATTAAATTAATGGAATGCAAGTACTGGGAATAAGATACCTAGAAAATGAGATTCTTTCCAAAGAAGTATAAACAAATATCTCATTATCAAAATGGAATTGGAATACTCTTTCATGATAAGAATTCTAGATGAAATTCTAGATAAACTTAATGGATGGGAGAGAAAAATCTGTTAAGTTGCTTAGCTCGAGAAATATGCTAAAATTGGATAAAGCATAAAAGCATCACAAGAGAGAAACGTGAGATTTTATGGAAAATCCTGGGAAAGTGGATAGACGGTCCACAAAAGAGCGATCTAGCTAAAGGAAACTTTATCATTAAATAAATGTATTAAATATGTATTCAAGGGAGCAACTAGTGGATTTGATTCTCTGGCATGCTTATCTCACCTCAGGGTTGAACTGGAGGAACTCAGTTCATGGTTGGGTGGTGAATCCAGTAGTTTATTCCCAAGTGAATTTTTAACAGTATATCATGGTTGGGTGGTGAAACCAATAGTTTATTCCCAAGTGAATTTTTAACATGTGAAAATGTCTATGATGTATATGTTTATATTTGAATTAGTATATTATTGATGAATTACTTAAACCTCTTCTTAATATTAATTTATCCGTTGTAGTATATAACTGTGGGAATACGGTAAATAATTTGTAAATTTTGATCTTTAAATTTTCTTTCAAGACTTGTAGAAGTTTGAAGTTATAGTAGATCAAGTGATGGATATGGTATTCAAATGAAGAAATAAATAAGTCACATAGCTGAAAGGAAGAGTGAGTCATGATTGTATTATAGAAATTATTAGAGTCTACATGTCGTGCAGAGATATACAACATGCCATTCATATACAAATATAACTATCAGAAATTTGGTCAGAGTACCTCAAATACATATACATATATATATTCAGATAATATTCTAATGTAGATACATATATATATTTAGATAATATTCTAATGTAGTGGGTCTGAAGCATACATAAAAGAATGTAACTATGGGAATTAATTTATTGGAACCGATATATACTTTTAGTGTTTACTGCAGTGATGTTTAACTCCACAGAATTGGAATATGATAAAATGAGTAAGTTACGTGGTTATAGAAGGTAAATAAAGTAGATAACGAAACCCAAGAAGGAATATTTCCATTTAATGTGTCAAATACTTTAAGTGAATTTTATCAAATAGGCACTAGCATGTCCGAAAATTAAAGGTGGGAAAAGATAAGACACTAACCACCTTTTACGGACAGGATGCAAGTGTCAATTTTAGGTAATGGTCAATTGATACTATAGAACTATAGTTCAGACAAGAGTGGGCTGAGAGGAAAGGATTTAAAATTTTAAGGTGAATTAACTCCTTAAATAGTAGGTAATACTTCACAAAATTGTTAGTTAGGGGTAGACAATGACACGTTGCACATGCTACACTAGAACACTGTCAATGTGCAGGAGGGTAATCAAAGTAACAATAGAAGATAAATAGATACAACTTTTAGTGTCAATAAAGGAACGTATAGTAGTCATCGAGTTAAATTATTTTATGCTAATCATGAGATAAAATTCGACACATTAATATTTGAACAAATAGAAAAAACAATCAAACACAGAAAACACAACTTACTACACTTTTCAAAGTCTACACCAAAATAGTATCTCCCAAATTAGCATCTCGTTATCCAGAACTGTCAATAGAATTAATTTTATGAAAGAGGATATATAACCAACAATAATAATATGTTCAATGTTACATGAGAAAGCAAACCAAACCCTCAACGGGGAAAACTCTTAAATTCATAACTAGAATCATCATTTGACAAAGTGTACTAGGGGAATGTTGTAAATAGAACATAATTATAATTCTAGTCATATGGTAGTACCAGTTAAACTAGTTCTAGACCCCATCAAAGGAAGTTCTATAACCCAACCATGGAGTAAAATGTCAAACAAACCTAAAAAAAGGGGAAACCTTGCAGTGAAGGAGCATATATTTATATGGCTGAATAAGATAAATAATTCGTTTATTATGTTGTTTCAACACCCATAGCAAAAATGACAAAATAGAGACTCATCGTTAAATGAATAGAAAAAAGGGCGAGGAAAAATAGGAGGGAGTACCTAGGGGTTGAGCATCTAGATTTTGTAGCAACCTATTAAATCGTTGGAATAGAAAAAAGGGCGAGGAAAAATAGGAGGGAGTACCTAACAGAGGGGTTGAGTATCTAGCTTTTGTAGCAACCTATTAAATCATTGGACTACTGCCAGTTAGGCGAAAACCTCAAAACCAGATAAAAATTCTCCTATACACCCAACTGTAAATCATCAATTCTAATATAAGAGAATGTTGCAGAGTAAAAGGGATATGTCATATTTGAAAATATCAAGGAATAATAGAGAGAAAAGGATAAGTCGACCAATGCAAAAATATAGAATCATAACAAAATATTATCTATGGTTTATGAACTAATGATAAATTATTAAAAGATAACCCTTGTCTTTAATGAATTCAAGAATGATCTTAAATGATATTAAATAACATCATAAATGAATGTATTGGTTGTGCATGTTGAGGATTGGTTACTGACATTAAACACCCATACCTTTCAAATTAAGTTATTTAAACAATGGAAATGAAAGAATCCAACTTGGGAATGTTGGGAAGAAGTAACTAGTATAACTGCCATGATGGTGGAACCGGAACATCTATTTCCATATCTGATTGAGATGGCTGTACTAAAGAACATTTGCGTAGTTAAAACTAAGTAACAATAATAGTATATAACCAAGGTGTGTAAACTATGTGCGGGGAAAGAAGAATTCTTGTAAATATATTACAAATAAAAGAAAAATGAAATAACTCTAATACCACCATGGTTAAGCCTCTTACATGAGATAGTAAAACATATTCAATAAGACAACCCATGCTCCTTCAGTGGGTAGTGTAGAAAGTTAAACCGTCAGCTTGAAAAGTGCGGTCGAGTACAGGGAAGAAGAAGAATAAAGGATTTAACCATGGACAAGAAGTAAACAAACTAAGTTCATATTTCACCCAAATATATATATACAAGAAATTCCACTTTACCTTTACTTCTATGTATTGGAAAATGGAGTCTAGGACTCTCTATGCACTTTGGGATAAAAGAAAAGAGACTCATTCAGTTGATTAAGGACTGGATTAGTTGTGAGACATTCTTGGAGGCACAACGTAATCCCACATTTAGCCTCAAACCAATTTGGAGCACAGTGTTCCATATATTTAGGACAATATTAAGCAAGCGGCCTTGAAAATCTAGAACACAACATCATCCAAGAACAAAGTTAGTTAACCACATCGGGGCACCTCTGCGAAAAGTAAATCAAATTTTAAAAGGAAAACAAATGAAGATCAGATGCAAGGAATTCCGTTGTAAATGCTAGCTGCTCTCTCTTCCTCTCGACTTTCTGCGTGAATAAAAACCTAGATGTTATGCATGTATAACAACAATGTGACAACAACTCCAGATAGTGAACGCCAAGGAAGAGAATGTGTTGAAGGCTTAGGGTTATATGTGTTAGGTTTTCCCAAAATTAAATCTTAACTCTGGATGGAAATCATTTCATTCTTGTCGTCTATGTGTGTGGTACTGACCACGTGAAGATCATGTGATAAAGAAAGATGCGGCGGAAGGGTATTAGTGGGTGAAGTTTCAAAGAAATTTGGAACATGGAGTTCATTTATGAGATATAGGGAGTTGAGAAAAGGTGTCGATAATGTCTGACCATAATGTATAATTAAAGAAAAAGTTTAGGGATTGTGATATGACTCGAAGCAATTGTGCATTATAAACATAACAACATTGAAGTTATCACCTTTAGAAATTGGTTGAATACCACACCACAACGTCATGAGTAAGGAACATAACCATTATTCGTTTGTGTATAGTAATACTAGAGAAATGGAGTATAGTATATGGCAGTATACACCCTTTCATATGTATGCTTCATGGTAGTTTTTTTTTTCTCGGTAAAATTAATCTATTATGTACAGAAACAAGATACAATTACATTTTTGCTGTCAAAAACCCAGCTACCTGGAGATTTTTGCAGCGCTTAGCAGCAACATGCTCAGGTTAGGACCAACAGGCATTCATCTACCCAAAAATTCCCTCGCAGGGGAGATCCAAAAAACACAGTGCTTCGACCTGGACACAGTGACCCTTAGACCCCGACTTGGACATAAAGCGTCGACCTGGACACCAAGCGTCGACCTCGATGCCGAGCGTCGACCTGGACACCGAGCGTCGACCAAAAAGTTCCCTCGTAGGGGAGTCCCAAAAACAACGAATACCAACGCCAGGGCACCAGAACCCTTTGAACACCAGCGCCATGAAACCTATACCCATTAACAGTAAGACGCATTGACACTTGGGCATGTTGACACATAGACAAATTGACCAAAATTTATGAGAACAAGCCACGTAACCTAGAGTACAGACACAACTAGTCCTCCGGTACCTCCTCCACGATTCGACACCAGCCATACTCCTTCACTTCCTACTTTGGAACCTCCTCTGCAACCTCCATGACAGGTTCTTTTCTAGCCTCTGCCCTTTGGCTAACAGGATCACCCAAATTCATCGCTGGAATCGCAGAGGGAATTTCCATGGCTCTCCTAGGTTCAGCAGGTGGAGAATTCTCCCTCTGTGCGCTGGACTCACCCTCTTCCTGGGCTTCCTCAATGAAGAGCACAGAGACATGTGCATTGATTCTTGGGCGGTTCAGGGAGGCATTGAAGGTGAAAACCGTCGAACCGAAGGATGGCGAGGAGGAGGTCCCCGAAGGATGAGATGGTAAGAATTGGCTTGACCTGAGTGCCATAAACGGGCAGTGACAGTGGCAATGGCAATGGGGGGATGTGTTCTCTGCAACTGAAGGGCGAGAAGTCCCGCCTCGGGACGAGCCGCGCCATCTAAGCATTTGTTGGCGAACCATGGTTGCAGGGGAGTGCACAACCAAGGTGGAGCTAGTGCGACAGAGAAAGTGAATAGATGGCAGAGGATGGTAAGCAGCAGAATGAGGAGGGATCGAAGAGACGAAGATGAGCCCAGCAAAGAGATAGAGACCAGGAACAGTCCAGGAAGCCAGGGGAGCAGAGGTGGCCTGAGAGTTCAGACCCAGCTTCCAGCTCCTCAGCATCAGTGAGACCTCTACCCAAACCCAAATTATCATGGAAATTACCTTGCTTCTACCTTTACTAATACAAATTCCTCTACCTCGAAGCCCACCCGCATTTACTGTGGCCTCCATAAGAGCCGAAGGTCTGAGTTTTGTGTTGCAGTCGATGGTGGGTGGAGCATAAATGTTCCTGTGTTGGATGGATATGCTAATGTACCAGTGCCATCGACGTTTAACTCCCTCCCATGTGGACACGACGTAGGGGCACATGGCCGGCAGGTGGCTCACGCTACATGCCCGACCCATCTCATAACTACCGCGGGTTGTCACCTGCATCTGGGGAATGCCTCATGGTATTTGATGATATAATCCATTTCCTACTTTTATATGATTTTTTTTATATGTTTGTAACTTATTATTGTGGTATTGTAAGGAGAGAATAAAGGGAAAAGATATGAATATAAACACGTTGTATTAGCTAATCATCAAAATTATAATACAATATAATGATAGTAGAAAAGCAAACAGGGAATAATACTAATGTGATGAACAGCCATTAAAAAAAAACCAGTACTATAATCAGAGATGTTGTAGCTCCTGTACTATAACTTAAAAATGAGTAGGTTGGTCCACATAATCTTCTTCCTGGAATGTACCATTGAAGAATGAAAATGTGAAGTTGGGTTACATTTTTTGCTTTTTTTTGAGAAAAAGATATCATTTTTAGAAGTTCTTCAACTTTCAACAAGCCAAAACAATTTTTCTATTTATATATTCATTTTATAATAAAAGAAAAATTTGTCAGAAATTTTATTAGCTTTCTATTACTTTTTTTTTGGAAATATTTTATTCAAATCTGATATGTCAACTTACAAATTGTTTGACTATGTGTTCTTTAAAAATCAAGGAATTCATAACACGTCACGTTTCTGGGAACTAGTGTATTCTTTATTAAATTGGTGTTTTTGAAAAAATTTGTGTTACAACAATCCACACAAAGTCTAGTTTGATATTGTTATATTTATGAAATCAATTGATGCACATCATAATTACTAGGATTTTTAGAATGTAACCAATGTGAAAAAACTGCAGATTTTGAAGATGTTTAGTTCAGCGTCAAATTTCTCAACATATTAGCTATAAGCTCAAAATCTAAAAGCTACCTAGTACAAAAGATGGTCCAATATAATAAACCATAAATTTCTCATATTTTTTTATAGGGTATTTTAGAAGATACAAATTTTTGATTTCACTGAATCATAATCACCTTTAAATTTTTTTTGCACACAATTGTTTAGAAAATTAATTAATATTAGAAAATTTCTACAAAATTTCATAAAATTTATATATACTAAAAGTAGATTCAATGCTGCAAATGATGTTATTGTTTCGGACAGTAAATTCACCAAATTTGATGAAGTTTAAGCATTTTGATGTTGGAAAAAGGTAACCAAAACTGAGTTGTTATAGAGTTGCAGGTTAAAACAGTTTCACTGAATTAAAACTACATTCGGTCAAACTTGTGTTTATCGTCGACACCTGTTAAAATAAATAGAAAAATAATTCAGCCAAATTACTTTAAAAATTTAGTCGAATTATCTTTAAAAGTTTAGACAAAAATGTGTCGATATTTTTCGTTGACCGTAAAAATGAAATGATGGAACCTTCCAAAAAACGAATTTCATGTGAATGATACAAATAAATGGATCTGAAATATTATTTTCACACTCTTTCCTCATTTGGATTGAACGTTTTAGCCGAATCTTTGGGCTGAAACTTTTGAAGGAAATTATTTGGATTTAATTTTTAAAATAAGTCTTTTGGGCAAAAATTTTTAAATGACATTTTTTAGTTTAATATTTAAGGTAAGCCTTTTTGGCTGAATTTTTTAAGTGAGATTTCTTAGCTTAATTTTTAAAGTATTTTCGGTTGAATTTTTTAATTGAGATTTTTTAGCTTCATTTTTAAAGTCTTTAGGGATGAATTTTTAAATTGATATTTTCAGCTTCATTTTTAAGCTAGGTCTTTTGGGCTTAATTTTTAAAGTAAGTCTATTTGGCTTAATTTTTAAAGTGGTTTTTTTGTGATGAACTTTTAAAGTGAGATTTTTTTAAAGTAATTTTTTTTGGCTGAATTTTTAAATTGAGTTATTTTAAAGTAACTCTTTTGTGCTGAATTTTTAAAGTGAGATTTTTGGTCTAAATTTTGGAAGTGAATTTAGTTTGTAGGATTTTTAAGTTGAAATTTTTGGGTTGGATTTTAAAAATTTACATAGATTGAATTATCATGGAATGTCAAATAAATTGTAAAAGAAAATATGATCGAACATGAGATATTGAGGCTCGTAGACAATACGAGAGAAACAATTACAAAAGAAGGAAGGAATTTTGCACAAATATTGAAAGGGAAAATCAACATCAACTTGAAGTTGAAGCGTTAAATGTAAATATTACAAATGATATTTAACATTTAACTAGTGTATTGTGAAATTTAATTTTTATTTGATGAAGCAATTTGAAAAATATTTTGCAATGTAAACAAAGAAAGATATTCCTCATACCATTGATGATGATATTGAAAATGTTTTTAAAGGAAAAGTGAAAAAGAAAACGAACCAATGATTGATAATGATGTTGAAAAAGTTGAAAGAGATTCAAGTGAGGAAGTTGAATCACCATAAAGTATATATATATATATATATATATATATAATATATATATATATATAATATATATATTAGAATATAGATATAGATAGTGATATAGATAATAGATATAGATATAGATATGGCCGTGAGTATTATTGAAATTAATACATATTTATTAATTTCGATTTCATTCAAACTCTATTTTTAAATTTTATTATGTAATGAATATTTATACTCATTTACATTTAATTTTAATATGTACAGATGAAATCGATATCGATGATGAGATGTTATAAAATGTTGACATTATCATATATGGAGATAAAAAAGCTGACCATGTTATATGATATCGTGTTAATGTCATTATTGAGAATTTCTTAAAAGATGAAAGTGTGACATATCAAGATCAAATTTTGAGAGGTCTCTTAACATCAAAGAAATTAAAAGACGCTAAAACTCTATTGGGTATTCCAAAATCAACGAGAGATAAAAAGATGAAGGAAAATCTGATTCAAAATATAAATAGTGCTCTAAAAAAATTAGAAGATCTAGAATGAAAAATGATCTAGTTTCATGTAGAGCAATAAAAATGAAAGTGGTTCCATTACATACTAAAGAAAATCATTTGGTAAAATCTATGGAAAAAATATTAGGGACCACACGAAAAAAATTACACAAACATAGAAAATTTTGATTGCAAATAGATGTAAATCATGAGCTCACTTGTTGGGTAGTTATTTGTAAGCAACCATAAAACAATAGACTTGGGGAAGATAGAAAAATAATAGATGAATATTGGATGAAAAATTTACGTGTTTCACCAAAAGAAAGGGATGTGATACGGTGAAGAATAACACAAAATCAATATGAAGAATGTGCAAAACATATCTTAGACACAACTTAGATAGAGTTGTTCAATAAGTTCATAGAAGGGAATCATGGAATTAACATCTCAATCTATATTTTTATGCAAGAAAACCATATGATGTTGAACCTATCACTGTTCATGACACATGTTGTTGTCATTATCATGTGTAATTTAAATTATATTATTACACCTTCCTTAGTTTTGGTAAAGAATTTTGGGAAAGGTCACCTCATCCTTCCACTATCCATGGTTTCATTTCTGAAATTTTATGTGAAAGAGAAAGCCATGAATTATTTTACCAAAATAAATGTGATGATGGTAAAAAATGTGATCATTATGGAAATTTGACTTTATTTCACAGAAAATATTCTATTGATATAAATGATCACTCATTGTCTAACCTAAAGGTGAAATGGAAGAGATATGAATATATCCATACATTTATTAGTTCAAATAATAGTACAAGTGCTAAAAGGACTGATTTACAAGAAGAAGAAAATCAAGTGTTAGAGTTTTAGAAGAAATTTGAGATAAAAATTTATAAGTACACCAAGCATTTGTACAGAGCTCGATGGCAGGACCTTTAATTTAGAGAATCCCCTGAAATTTTTCCACGAGAGACCATTTTGTCAATAGTTTATTTTGTAGAGAATTACACATTTGTTGTACAAAATGAAATACAGATTGAATATTATCATTATGAATTCTATATGCTTTTCCATATTCTATATACACATTTTGAACAAAATGTTGATGATATAGAAATAACTATTGAGAATCGACATGTTATTAAAGAATATCACTTTTATATTAGCAACAATTGTACACATGAAACATTATTGGAATTTCTTTGAGACTGGTAATGGAAAAGGATAACCTGATGGTGCACGAGCATGTATAAAATGAGCACTTCGAAGATATGAAATGGACCACTCTACAAACATACTTGTCTCAGTTGGAAAAGTTGGTCAAGATGTATGGCTTCACTAAGCCATCAAACTAACCCATCAAGGGAGGTACGGATGTATTTACATATATACAAATTAACTTGTATATAGTTTTAATATATGACAATTTTTATTAATTTTCAAATTTTAAGAATTTATAAATAATATCATTTAAATAATATGACGATAATTATCTTTGATATACAATTGTTATTTTAAATAACATATTTAAATTCTTATTTGAATTTACTATTGTTTTTTTGGCATACTAGAGTCGAAAAATAGATAGATTGATTACATATGAAGTTGAAACAATAAAAGAGACTCAAAAATTGCATTCAATTAAAACAAAGGATTACCGAAATGTGTTTGCACTTGATAAAAGAAAATATTATTGTTTTGTCCTATTTTCATAGAGGACACACAATCTAATGATGTTTTTGAAAACAATATGTATGTAAAACCTTGGCAACATACAAAACCAAATACAAAGGGGAAAAATTAAGTTACAAGCTTCGAAGAGATGGAATCAGAGGAGACTATATTACCATCTGAAGGTAATCAAGTTTCAAATCTTGTTAGATAAGGTAACATTTCAATTGATCTCTCTCTCTCTCTCTCTCTGTCTCTCTCTCTTCTTCTCTCTCATAATATCTGATTATAATATATATATATATATTATATATATATAATGTTTTTAAAATAAATGCATATAGGTGTCTAAATAATAGTCAAAATAAAGAGATCTAGAAATAGATAATAAAATAAAGTCCATATTGATATTTAGTTCATTTCATGTTAATTAAGATATGAATTTACACTTGTTTTCTTGCACAAGAGATATTTTTGTTGTAGTTACACCCATTAATAACATAGAAAATTTTAAGTGTTATTTGATGTGGCACAGTGAACGAAAAATGAAGTTATTGGAAGACTATGACGATAACAATTTTATGTAAGAAAGAGGCTCTATTATAATAAAAGGTTATTTTTCCCAAGAAACTCATGAAAATGAGAATAATGTTTGCTTTCAAGACTATCAACATGATGCCACAAGTTTTCAATATAGTTGCTTGGTGTGTGAAGCACACATAAAGTTGATAGAAGTTGAATAAAAGAAATAATTGAAAGTTAAAAATGGAGAATGTCAAAAGCTAAGAATGAAAAAATCATTGAAGATGGAATTCCATTATAATTTTTTTAATTAAACTACCCAACGATTTCTTCTACTTGGATTCATCATTGAGAACTTAGAGTTCAAGTACATTGTTAGCATTCCTTTTTTTCACTCTTAAGATGTACATTCTTAAGAATGTGATGATGTGAAAGTGATACTCATTAGGTCTTGTATTGAGCTATAAAGATATACCTATACTACTTGTTTTGTAGACTTGTATTGAGGATTTACTGCTTTGTTAATTTGTGATGTATACTAGGTTGTTACTGCTCTGTTAATTTGTGGTTGTGGTTGGTTGTGTCATTTACTAAGAATAATTTACTAACATTATCAGAATGATTGAATGCAAAATGTACCAACTAAATTCAAATTTAGCTTCATTTCTACATATTGATGAACTTAAATTATATGTAAAACAATTAAAAGAATCAATCCATGTGTGCATCATGCAAATTGTGGGCCATGTTTTATAATGAAATTTTATCTAACTTATGTAAATGTGCATTCAAGCAACTTTATATTAAAAGTTAACTATCAACCAAAATCCATAGTATCCTTTCTATACAGGAATGAAAAACTTAGATACCATATTTTATAATGCAATTTTAATTTATCATTGTTTTAGACATTTACACTGAATTATAAGATTCATTCAAATGCAAAATGTAGACCTTAGATTTTGTAATTTGCAATTTTGATATATTAATTTTAAATAACTTGACAAAACAACTTAAAAAAACTAAGAATCATTTACTAACATTATAGTAATGATTGAACGCAAAATGTACCAACTAAATGCAAATATGTAAAACATTTAAAAGCATCAAACCATGCATGCATCATGCAAATTGTGGGCCATGTTTTATAATGCAATTTTATCTAACTTATGTAAATGTGCATTCAAAAAACTTTAGATTAAAACTTAAATATGAAATGACATCCATAGTAGCCTTTCTATACATGAATGCGTAATGTGCATACCATAGCCTATAATGCAATTTTCAGTTATCATTGTTTTAGACGTCTACATTGAATTATAAGATTCATTGAAATCCAAAGTGTAGACATCACATTTTGTAATTTGGAAATAGATTCATTTTAAAGAAGTAAGGACAAAACAACTTTAACCAGAACTTAAGAATCATTTACTAACATTATAGGATTGACTCAAAGAAAAATGTACGAACTAAATGAAAATTTACTTTCGTTGCTACATATTCATGAAATTAAATATGTAAAACCAAATTTTCAGCATCAAACCATACATCATACAAATTGTACCATGAAAAATGTAGATAAACTCCAAAATTAGCGTGTATTAAATCATAATAAAGAGTTCAAGATTTAAAATATGTCCAAAATTCTAAAATGTATAATAAAACGTTGTCAGATAATAAGATGCATAAATTCATAATAAAGAGTTTTACTTTAAATATGTCCAAAATTTATATCATGATAAAAGTAAATATAACATTAAAATACTATCAAATAAAAAGTTTCGTTAATTTAGACAATCTCGCTCAAATATATGATCAATCAACCTACTCATGCTCTCATCTAAATCATGGGTACCCTACACAACATGTCTAATTGCATATATACATAAGATTATGTACTTTTAAAAATGTTTTTAAATTAAATGAGAATGTAAGATCATCAAAATAAAATTATAAAAAGTTTCAAATTCCATGGAATACCCCACAGTGTTCCCCCTCCATTGTGCCATTTTGGATGCATTGCACCCTTTTGGATGCCCTGTACAATACATGTACATGTATATATTTTAAATTGCATGTATGAAAATGCATAAACTCACAATATTAAAAAAAATGTTACTCAAATTTCGCAAATTGTTCAAATGATCATATCCCCATTGTCAACTCCATTGATAATGTCCCTAGACAATGGAAATCACCTCCCCAGACCTAGAATTTTAATGAAACTTGCACTTCAATTTATTACAAAACACAAGTAAAATATTTAACACTTGTGGAACGTCTCCTAATAAGGAGGAAGAGGGTGGAGAGGGTGGAGCTATGTCTAAAACATAAGTCAGAATCATAATCTGTCAACATTTAATTATATATACATAATTATTTCTTTTAAAATTATGTCCTCACAATATACCGATGTAATAAAACTATAATAATAACTATATCAACATGAACTCTTCAAAAAAACTAATATCCCTCATAATATCTTCATTGGATCCTGAACCTGGTATTGTGAAATTATCAAAATTTTCATTAAACAAATGAGTTAACTGCAAATGGTGAACATATGATACATTTTTGGAGGATTATATCTAAAAAAAATAACAAAATTTAAGTGAATCAACATTAACACATATATTACAAATTACATTAAAATATCCACCCTAACCATTAACACATACCAATCCCACACAATCTTCTTCATGAACAATTAATTATGGCCAAAAATTACGACAAGCCTTTGCATATGCTTTAAGCTCCTTAGTATTCATATTATCTATGTCATCATATGTTTTACATATAATATTAGCACATTAATCAACTCCTGCACTTTGTCGATTTACACCAATATCAATTCTGATCAATGCACTTTGTGTGTTGTCTATAATGGCATCCCTTCCTTCTCGACTAATTTGAGAAGGGGCATCCATTTCTGACCGCAAAGTTACCAGACGAGGAAGCTGGCATACCAAAGGTGGCTAAGGGTGAGGCAATTCATTATCACATAACGTGCCTTACGATCTCACAACCGAACCTTCCCAATACCATAATATTCAGATGGAAGGTCATTATAATTAGATTTCATACCAAAAAAAAATCTGCATAAAATAATTTTGAAAATTAAAATAGAACCTCATCATTCCATGGCATTTTTCCATATGCTACAAGGAACCTACGACACAAATGGCCTTCAATCTCAGGGTGCTTAAAATATTTCACCTTGAGCATATTTCTTTGTCCCTTCTTTCAAATTAAACATATATTTTGCATTTTCTTTTGTAACTCTTTTATTAACCTTGACACATTTATATGGTCCCACCATTGCTTCCTTTTTATGCCTCATCATATCTATGAATGAATCCGTGGTTGGCCTAAGCTTCTTGTGAATATCAAGAAATGAGTTTAGAGAGTGCACAACTATTTCTAAGCTTTCTCCACTCTCTGCAGGGAGTTCCATACTCCCAAGATCTTTCTTCAATTTACAATAATGATTTTCTCTCTTTGGTAATGTGCATTGTTGGAGGCTTGTCTCCCAAGAAAGCTCATCTAATATCAGATGGATAAATGGTAGTTGGTGTTTGACCTTCTTCTCTAAATTTCCATCTTCACTTATGTCTACTTGGACCAACATTTTCACCATTTGAATCAATATATAAAATTACATAAATATAAAAACATATTAACAAATGTTTCCATACATGTATGCAATATACACATGTATACGCATATGTGCATACAATTAATTTACATGTACAAATTTGTTTTAATGTAAAAAAAAAGTATATAATCTACGAAAATGATGTTGACCACTCGGAGAATGTTGACCTCCCTGAGATTGATGACCACCCAAAGAATGCTGAGCACCCTAAGATTGATGACCACCTGAAGAATTTTGACCACCCTGAGATTGATGACCACTCGAAGAATGTCGTCCACTGTCATGCGACAACATTGTGATCGAAAAATCTAAAAAAATAGAAAATCAATTCAATATTCATGTTTACATACATATTATTCTACTAATTTATAATTTAATTAAATTCAAATTACATATATAATAAATACCATGATATGAACGATGGACCTCCCTCGATTCATTTGGTATTCGCTTTGATCCCATGAACCTCAAACTTCCGCTCTAAGTAAATACCATGGAAGCACTTCTATTTGATGTTGGCCTGCCCCAAAGAATTATGTTGGTAAATTCCATCCATGATATAATATATATATATTAATAATATATATAATATTATAATATGATTATTGAAAAGGTTACCTCATGAATTTACAATTATTTTTAGAGTTGCTTTTGAAAAGATAAAAAAATTTAGAAAATTGTCATATCCCTTGAAGTTACCTCATGCATTTAAATATCTTGAAATTTCTATTTAAAAAGATTAAAATTCATAAAATTGATATAACCCTTGATGTTACCTCATGCATTGAACTGATGTAACCCTTGAAATTACATCATGCATTTTAAGATCTTCGAATTTCTATCTAAAAACATTTAAAGAATTCATGAAATTAATGTAACAATTTGAAGCTCTTCATTTAAAATATACTCAAGACTAAAAACAAAAATGTTGAAGCACACACGTTTTGAAAATTAAATACAAAAATTCTAAAACATGTCAGGTTCATGAAGTTGTGCTTACATAGTGAGGGCACACTTGGTATAGAATTTAAAAAGCACATCGTCATTAAAAATGACACATTGATAACTAAAAAACACACACATATGAAATATATCTTACAATTTTCATCAATAAATAGTGATTGATAATTGATTAACATTAATTCATCTTTCACACTAAAATCTTGAATAGGAATTTCACCATGCAATAGATCACTAGATATCCTATTAATATTTGCACAATGTCTTATGCTAAATGACTAAATTGACCGACAATATTTTTTGCTTCTCCATGCAGTTGTTTTAACCTCTTTTTTTGAACTTGTTACATGCATTTCATCTAGTTGCAGAAAAGTTCAGAATTGGTGAAGGCTATAATTCCATTGCATCCATACTCCCTAGTTGTTCCTAAGCCTTCTATAAATGCAATATAATATGATTTATTGTTTTTTGTTCTTCCAAGTACATTCCTTTTCCTTTGGAGGAATTTGTTCATCACAATATCTCATAGCACATAAGAAATCATTGCTAACCTTGGATTGGGATAACCAGAAACTTCTATGTATAATGTCCATTTTTCAACGATGTTTAATGGGTTTTCTGATCCCTTTAAAAAACAAATTCAATAAAATGAATTTAATATATTTATAGAGGTATTTTTACATTCTGCAAAATATCATTGTTTAGACAAATGTATTGGAAGGATATGTAGAAAGAAAGGATGTTTCTACTTGGTTGGATGAATGGAGAATTGCATCAAGAAAACAACAAGAGATCTCTAATTCAAATCAACTACCAATCTCTAATTCATTCAACTTATCTTCAACTCAACTGAATGTTGAAAGTATTAACTAATTTATTTCTATGTTCATTCCATAAATACAAATATTTCTATTTGAACTTAGCTTCAAATCAACTAAGTTTGAAAGTATTTTTTAATTTATTTTTATTTTCATTCTTGAAAATTTAACACTCATTATTCTTTGTTATAAAATTAGTTTATCAAAGCTATAATACATGTTTATTTATATTCCATACATGGTTCTATTTATATGATTCTTTAAAAACTATAGTTAAGAAAGGAAAAAAATGGAAAATGATAGACCGGTTCTATTCTATTAAATTTAACACTTATATTACCTTGTTATAAAATTTCTTACCAAAAATATAATACATGTTTTTTTATATGGCCTAAATGGGTCTATTTATATATGCTTATTTCAAAATATAGTTAAGAAAGAGGGAAAAAAATAAAATGAAAAATCCTAGAGTTCATTTTATTCTACTAAATTTATTACCTATGTTTCCTTCTTAACATTAAAGCACTAACATTAAAATTAAAAAATCAAAAATAGATGTCAAAGCAATGCCAACATGGTAATTAGCTTCAATCTCATGCACCCAACAAAATAAAAATGAAAAGGAGGTATCTCAAAAATAAACTACTACTTGAAAATAACAAGTACAAGAACCTTCAATTAAATGTATTTACCTCATGTTTAGAAACAAATAAGACCCATCTTCCAAGAAAATAGGGTAGCAAAGTGAATTACACGTAATGAAAAAGGAAACATGGATGAACATATAACAATAGAAGCAAGGAAAGTATGTTATCAAGAAGCATCAAGGTTGTTCTACAAGATAAATCAAGGTTGAACAAGTCAACCCAATAACGTTAAAATCAAAACACGAAAAATGGATGACAATGGAATGCCAACACTCTAATTAGCAAACCAATAATATTAAAATTAAAAAACAAAAAATACATGAAAAAGCAATGCTAACAGTCTAATTAGCTTCAATCTCATGCACCCAACAAAATAGAAATGAAAAAGATGTATCTCAAAAATAAACTACTAC
>APFE030151062.1:0-18094 GCA_000404065.3 Pinus taeda | reverse complement strand
TAGAGTGAGATGCCTCCCATAGAGATTTAGCACATTTTCAATCATGTGAGAGGAATCAATTGTCGTTTCGGATGATTTCTTGTATTGAAGGCTCGAGAGGAAATTTATTTTAGGGGGAAGTTGTGGCATTCAAATTTCAGAAAATGATGCATTGTTTTATGTCATTCCCATTAGAGTATGTGCAAAGGGACAATGTTTTATTCGCTTGTGGTTCACAAGTGATTTTCGCTTCATATATATTCAATGTTGGCATGGATTTTCATGATGACCCTGACACGGGTCATCCCTTAGGTGTTAGATGGGGTCCCTTAGGTATGTATTTTGTTTGATTTGTTATGTTATTTATGTTCTTTGGTACCTTTTTCATTATATTTTTATGTGATGAAACTGATAGTAGATTTCTTTGTGTTTGTAGATATGGGACCTTGCGGTTGAGAAATATTAACTATATGAGATCAACCTCATGGCGATGATCATACACAAGTAACATTGTATATTGGGTAGGTTCAAATTGCTAAGGGGGAACTAAAGTGGCACCAGATACCACAACAACATGATGAATTTCATGTAGGGATAGTTCCCACCCCAAGGAAGAGGGGGCCTAAGCAGAGCTTCGTGAGGAGAAACGTGATATGCAAGATTGAGTATTTTGCCTTGAGGTGAGGGAAATTGATGTGCACCATTGGATATTGATGATTTTTCTGGGGATCATAGAGGCTGAATGGGCCATGCTAGGTGAGGACATAGGTGACATGCATAATGATTGGTAGTCAATATTGGAAAGGGCAGTAGTGGTGAAAGTGACAACTTGACTGATACTAGTTTTTAACTTTGAGGAGCCTCATGAGTCTCTTGTTGGTGGTAGAGGGAAATGGGGTTTTTCTCCAACACTAGCTCCTCCCTAGATGTCATATTGACATATGTACTAGGGGCAACATCCATTATGAGGATTTCCCCACTTTTTCACTATGGCCTATTTTTAAGTGCTAAGAGCACCTTAATGTATGTAAATTATATATTTGACACAGACACACACATATACATATGATATTTTGAGCTCTCATACTGTGTCTTATTGATGTGATGATATGTATGATGTGATGGATATTTATTATGCTGTGTATGTTTGACATGCTTCTAAATGAGCCTTATATGGTTAATGTTATGCTTGCTAGTTTGGAATGTGATTTCTATTTTATTGATGTCATGGTTCTTATGTCTTGGCCTGTGTGAGAAAGTAAAATGATTAAATATCCATACTAACAATTTAACATGATGGTACTTACAAAATGAGTGAGGATCACCAATTTGGAATGTGTTATGTAGTTGTGCAATGACATGCTGGGAATCAATTAATGAATGCGTGTGGGAATTGGAAAGGTGTGTGGCATCAGCCAAGAGCCCAATGTTAGCATTGTATTCATCTTGGTTACTGATAGATGACTGGAAACAAACTCTATTTCTATGGAGAGTGGTTTTATCAAGGATGTAAATAGCCTAGGATACCAAAGTTATGTTTTGCAACCATCGAGAAGTGCCACCAAAAAATTCAATGAAGTAAGTTAGTGATTAGTCCATCTGTCACACAATTAAATGAGTAGAAATTATAATACATGATAAAGAGGTTATCAACATACAAATATTGTAAAATATGCACAACACGGTAATGTAGGGAGATATAGGGTGAGTCATTATGAGCACATTTTTTTGAGATAGAGCTGATTAACAAGGTCTTTGAGACATTTTCCATCTGGATCACTCAAGTTGTATACTCCTTTGAGGAGACAATTCTGGAATATATAGGGTCCCTTCCACAACGTTTCAAGATTCCTTAACCCTAAGCTTCATTAGAGACATCATAACATAATACTATATCTCCCTCATGGAATGAGTGGGGGGCTATAGTGTAGTTGAAGGCTTTGGATAATTTCTTGGTAACTTCATTATGATGGGGAGAGGTTCATCCATATTCATCAATGTGTTTGAGTCTTATGAGGCACTACTCAAGGGGAGCAATGTTAGGGCGCAATTCCACTATGGTGCATAGTGTAAGGATTTCACACTCAATTGGGACTATTATTTTTATTTCTGTTCATTTCCTTCCAAATATCTTCAATTATTTGTATGCTCTAGCGAATAAAAATAAAGCGTTCATTAATAGTAGCTTATCTTATAAAATCGTCATGAGAGAATGTGATTGACCATATATGAAATTGAGCAAATTTAAAGTAATCCGTGAAGTATTTGTTACCAAAGTTGGGAACCATTATCAGGATTATTGTTACCAATAGTCACACAAAATGGTTGCAAGTCAAAATAGCCACTAGTTAGAAATGATAACATGGACATCTATATTTCTTGGTACATTAATGTATTTTTTTTGTATGTGCACTATAGGTAATATTTTCATTCCCAAATTCAATTGTTTCTAATGGTTGTGTTATTGGAAATGTTGCGCAGTTTTTTTATTGTCATTTTGTTAATTTAGTTTTTCTGCATCAATGCAAGTTGAAGGAGCAACACAATCACTAGTATGTAATAAGACAATTCACCTAGTGAACATTTGTAATTTCCTATGTGGCCTACGATATTGGGGTAAACTAATCACTGCCTTCTTAACCTGACGAAGGTGTGAGAAGGAGTCATATTTATGGAGCAAATTTTTGTTTTAGTCAAGATACATTTGGGGGAATATTGATTGCATTTCAATTTCCAAGGTCTCGGAAGCTATGAAACTAGTGATTGTGGAGGAATACTTTAGCACAATGACAAAAATATAAATGTTAGCAGAATAACAAAAGTAGCTTTTGAACTTTCTAGGATGAATAGAAAATCCAAACATGCACTCTATTTACATTGGAGAGAGGTTACAATCTTCCATTTTTAGTGGTTTCAATCTAATCATTGGTAATGTGTGTAAACCTATCACCTATGACACCATGGAATGCACAACCAATGTGAATCCATTTTGTTCCAACGAATTGAAAACGTTGAAGATAGGGAATTGGATTACATCATGCAATGGTAGTTACAATGGTTATGTGCCCTTGTTTCCCTCCTCCAAAGCACTTGAGAAAGTTTATCCACACACTTTCCCTATCCAAAAAGGAAATGAAAAAAAGCTTTATAACTCCCATTATAAAATCTCAAACTTAGTTATATTAAGCAAACTATCATATCACTTATCTTTTTCACCCTTGTAAATTATATATGCTTTGAAAACTGGGATTTCAACCTAAAATCTCACAATTTCTATGACATGTCATTGCCAATTACACTACCCCATAAACAAATATAATTTCATTAGTATTTAAGTAATATATAATCAAAATAATGAAAATAAATTTAAAATTCAATAAAAATAACAATAATCTATATACCTTATCCCCCGCCACCCCATCCCTCCCCACCCTCTCCCCCGACACACACACACACAAATATATAATTAATAACAAATATTTGCAAAATAAAATAGAATCTCATTTAATATTTAACTCTATTTTCTTCTCTCTTTTTTTGGAAACATTTTATGAGTATCTTTTTGTTCTAAAGAATACTTATTATTCATTACTTATTTACTTACTTATATAATTTCAATTATTGGGTAGGTGCTAAGCTCTCATGCAACATTCATTCATAAAAAAAATTAATATGCTATGGGCTAATATCATGGCTTATCAATACCTCATGTCTAAAAGTCCATAACTCATTTCATATGAAAATTTAATTAAAGGATAAGGAATATGTATAAATGCACTTGCTATAAAACTCAACCTTTGATTTATCTACTAATAAGAGTATTTTAGAATATTGCACCGGCAATAAATCATACCATCCACAAAATAATTATTGATAATCAAATGAAAAATTGACAAACCAAAATTCCAAAATAATATGGCTATCAACGTCATTTTGTAAAAATGAAAAGAAAGTTTTAAACCGCATAGCTAGCGTTCCCTGTAGCTTAGTTTAATTATTGAACTTTGAAAAATACTAACCAACTATTTAAGACATATATTAGATGGTTAGGCTCCAATTTGAAATGCGTAATGAAGACCTTTTTTTTCTTATGCATATTATTTAATACTTATAGAAACCATTGAAGTCATCACATATTATTTCATGTTCTTCATCAATCAAGAACAAAAAATTATCAAAAACGTATATGCTTAGCATGTTCACCCATTTTAAGAATATACAATTGGAGATTTGTATTTGCTTAGCAAGTTCTCCCATGTGTAACTTTATTATTTATTTGCAAATATAATTGAATGTTCATCTTTGACCAATTTTTGCAACAACAAAAAAAACACGTGGAACCAATGTGATTTTAGTTATAACATTAATTGCATAACAATTACTAATATTTAATATAATATTAATAATGATGTCATTCAAATTAGTGTTAACTGAAATTTGGTGTATTATTTGATAAAGATACTTTGAATGTTTAATATGTATATATGTGTGTGTGGGGGGGAGGGGGTGCCATATTCAACCATTTTAAGAATACACATAATTGGATATATTGGATATTTGTATTTGCTTAGTATGTTCTCCCAAAATGTAATTTAATTATTATGTTAAAATACTAAAGATACTAAATTAGTAAATTGCATTTAAAAATGAAGAATAATATTTTCTGATTTTATTGATTTTAAGTTAAAAATGAACGTCTATTATTTGACTGTTGGTCATGTGAAATCAGATTGTCTCCACAACCATTTTAATATGTGTATGTGTGTGTGTGTGGGGTAGGGGGGGCATATTCAACTATTTTAAGAATACACATAATTGGATATTTGTATTTGCTTAGTTTGTTCTCCCAAAATGTAATTTTATTATTAAGTTAAAATATTAAAGATACTAAATTAATAAATTGCATTTCAAAATTAGGAATAATATTTTGTGATTTTTTAAAAATGTGTTTGATTTTAAATTAAAAATGAAGGTCCATTATTTGGCTGTTGGTCATGTGAAATCAGATTCAGCCTCCACAAAACACCTTTAATATAGATTCTTCACTTGAATATTTGAAACATATATTACATTGTTAAAAGAAATTCAACCCATAACACTACATGTAAAGCTGTAATTGTAATAATACATAAGAGAAAGAATTAAAGTGAAAACTACGAAAAAAAAATAATACTAAACCAAAACATTCCAAACCAAACCACCCATTAAACCTTTAATCCTTAAAAAAAAAAGATATAACTATAAAAATCATTAATAGTGAAGAATTGACTAAAATTAATCTTTTAAATATAAAAAAATTTACACACAAAATTAACTATATCAAAAATATAACATATTATTACAATTTTTTTTTACTATAGAATAACTATTAAAAGAATCAAATAAACTATTTCTAAACTAGGAAAATAACCCAACCAATTTAAATAAATTTGTTATAAATGCAAATAAAGTATTTCTAAACTATGAAAATAACCCAACTAATTTAAGTAGATTCGTTATTTCTCATATTTAAGCTATTAGGAAGGGGTGAGTTGGAGGGGTGGGTTAATATCTTGTTAGTAACATTTCTATTAAAATAACCCAACTAATTTAAGTAAATTCGTTATTTCTCATCTTTAAGCTATTAGGAAGGGGTGAGTTGGAGGGGTGGGTTAATATCTTGTCAGTAACATTATTTTGAAGAAAAGTTGAATCCGTAATTCGTCTCCTATCAGATCCGTTTGCTGGATGGTTCAAGCACTCCGTACATTGGGGCCCGGCGGAGCAATATAGCTAGCAATAACCACCCACTTGCTGTAGGTTGCGCATCGTCCAAAGTAATTTTATATCTGACGTCGATTTGTTCAATTAAGCTATTGAGGCCACATCAAAAGTTTCGGCTCCTGGAATTTGTTTGTGAATAATAGGTAATTTGATTCCATGGATTTTCATGCATCTTCCATGAGATGAGTTGGGTGGTGATTAAGAGGTGGCAGCCCATTCCAAATAATAAAACATTTCGCGACATTCACAACATAGAGTGCGGACAAAGCTATATTTGCTGAGAAGTGAGTCAAACAGACACTCCCCCTTGTCTTTTCAAACCCTGGAATCTGCTATGTGGCGCTTCAGCAATTTCCGAAAATGATTCCACGGGATGAGAATCGAAGTTTAAAAATATATATATGTAAAATAATTTCGGTAATGTCGACTGTGAAAAATCGCGTATCCCGCAGTGGTAATCTGCATAGCCGGCCGAAAAGTACGCAAATCCTGCGTCATAGAAGATCTTAACTCTGAGTCATGAAAACATAATTTAAAGACACTTTTAAAAGGCATAATAAAATTATGAGAACATTATATAAATTCAAATCTATGTAATCAATCATAATCAGACAATTTACTTATTATTTTTCGAAATGAAATACATACTTACCGCAAAAATTAATTAACAGTAATGAAAAATTTATACCCATCCTATAATCCAATGAACATTAACTGCTGCCATAGATATTAGAGCCAGCCAACTGCCCACCTCGGCCGGAGTTTCAAATCCCTTGATCGCAAAAATTGGCTGTGCTCATCAATTTCTTTAAAAAGGAAAAATTTGGCTGTGCCATAATATTTTGGTATAGTTTGCCATAATATTTTGGACTATACAAGTGATCACAGACGGCTTGACAACTTGCTCCCACTCCATAGTCATAAAAAAAAAGTATTGATGTAAATTCCTCTTCCTCACGGAGGAATTATAGTTGGGATCATAAATTCCGCCATGACAGAGGAAAAATCTTTTTCATCAGAGACCAAAATTCTTTTTCCTCGGAGACCAAATTCGCTGGCCTAAAAGCTCAAACCCCATGGCGCCATTCATACTTTTTCCTCTAAACGGTCCTTCATTGATCTCGAAATGGCCAGAGAGAATATCAGGCTCGCAGTCACAGTAACTGTGAAGGATGTTGTTGTTATTTAGCTACGAGTCAAACAAACACTCACCATTGTTTTTTAATGCCTGGAATGGGCAGATCTCCTGCTATGTGGCGCTTCAGCAATTTCTGAAAATGATTTTACAGCGCCTGAACCAGAACGCGATGAGAATCGAACTTGGGTAAGTCGTAACGTTCTCAATTTAAATATATATATATAAATTAATTTCGGTAAAACCCGAGAAAACTCTGGATATGACGATAATGATCTGCATATCAGGTGGTGATAACTAGACTATCAGCTGACAATTCGTGTATCTCCTGATAACTCGCGTATTCAGTGATATGTGGCGTAACCCTTATGATAATTCGCATAACGGCCGTTATAGCTCGCATAACGGGTCGGATTGTTCATATTCGACGGTGGTTACTCGCATATTCATATGACATCGATCGGATAAACGGCAGAGACCTCGCGTAAACGCTCGTATATCATATGAAAACGATGGCATATCAGCGTAATCGCGCGCTTATCCTTGAGTGATAATCAGCGTATCGGTTGACAAAATACATCGCAATTGGTGATACCTCGCGTATCATTTGACAGATCGCTTTAAAATGTTGATAACTCGCACATCGAATGAAAATTCGCGTATCAGTGATAACCGGCGTTATAATTCGCATAACTCGGGAGATAACGGCTTCTTCTGTAATGGCAAGTTTCCGTCCAACTCCGGCGACGTCAGAATTGCGGCTCCCCTCTTCTTCATGTAATTGTTGAGCATCGCGCCGCCGCAATGGTCTGCGGAAGAGGCCACCCGTTGCGTAGAGAAATTCAAGATCAGATAGAAGGCGTACAAGCTTAGCCGCGTAATATACAAGTTTAGGCTGCTCTTTTGAAAAAACAGGTATGATCGTTTTCAAGAATTCAAGTTAAAATGGACATGAGACCACAATTAAAAATTCATGGTAATTGTAACAAGATACCTGCCAGGGACAGAAGACAATGAAACCTTCAAAACCAATCTGCTTATTTCAAACCAGCATAACAATGCAGCGTGCTTTTTTATGACCAGTTTGTAGATTCAAAGCAGAAGGGCACTCTATGTCTTTTTTATGACCAATTTGTGGATAATTGCATGCTAATATTCAAAGCAGAAGCACAGACTATGTCTCATAAATGAAGAACAAGCGTGATATTTAGATTTCTATTTTATGAAACCCTTTAAATAGCATCCGGAGAACTAATTTAACCGATATTCACATTAAAAAGTGATTATATACGTACTTATTTCAAGCCCTGCGTGATGCAATAGACCACATTTATAATTCAGGCATCTTCTCGTTCACGAGAGCGGTTGAGATTGCGCATTTATCATTAAACCAATACAACGCTATTAAATTCAATAAAGCTCTAAACGCAGCTATTAAAATGTTAAATTCTTATCAATATTTAAAAAATTAAATTAAAGAGGAAAATGTGCACTCTCTAGTCTCTTCTCGTTATTTCAAGAATTTAACAAAAAGGAAGGAAAACCTACCTGCTTTTAAATTTTCTATAATGCAAAAAAACCTGGCATAATTTTTTATAATATATCTAAAGGAAACCAAAATCTGAACTATTACATTTTTCATCATAAACATAATTCTAAGAAAATGCTAGACAAATATCGTTGATGGTGAATAGCTGACAAATCGACTCATAGTTTTGAACAACAGTCTTTAACTAAACCAAAACTAACCAGTTTGTGTAGTGGAGAGGACATGCAAACGGCCAAACATAAAATACACTAACGAGTCTCTTCTACCCTCTTTCATAGATATAACAGATTCAACCATAAAATACACACATAGACATGAAGACAGACAACACACAACATAGTGTTGGAAGAATCACTGCATCTCTATGATATCTGTAATTTCCACCCTGGGATCCTAGTTACTACGAAATCTGTAATTTCCACCGTGGGGATCGTAATTTCCACCTTGGGGATCCTAGTTACTGGTTTGGAACATTTACCAACACCTGCAGGTTTTGGTGTAACGGAAAACCTCTTCAGGTATCAGAGGTTGGACCTAGGTTCGATTCCCCCAAATTGCGTTTGAGGGGGGCGTTGGAAGAATCACTGCACCTCTATGGAATCCTTAATTTCCACCTTCGGGATCCTAGTTACTGGTTTGGAATGTTTACCAAAACCTGTGGGTTTTGGTGTAAAGGAAAACCTCTACATGGTATCAGAGCCTAGAATGTTTACCAAAACCTGTGGGGGTTCCTAGTTACTGGTTTGGAACGTTTACCAAAACCTGCAGGTTTTGGTGTAACAGAAAACCTCTTCATGGTATTAGAGCCTAGAATGTTTACCAAAACCTGTGGGTTTTGGTATAACAGAAAACCTCTTCATGGTATGAGAGCCTGGAATGTTTACCAAAGCCTGCGGGTTTTGGTGTAACGGAAAACCTCTTCATGGTATCAGAGCCTGGACCGAGGTTCGATTCCCCTAAGTTGCATTTGAGGGGGGGTGTTGGAAGAATCACAACACCTCTATGGAATCCATAATTTCCACCCTGGGTGTAATGCCCTGCGGCTTGCGAGTCTCTTGAGTGCGCCCACCCGCCAAACAAAGTGATGAAACATGCGAGCTAAAGGCGATCGAGGGTGAGACAAGTGTTGTGGATGAGTTGGTTGCTTTGTTTATATACACAGGCGAGTTGGCAACTTGCACAGTTGGCCAACCGGGAAAAGTTAGCAAATGGGCAAGACGAGGTGGGGCGGTCCCGTGCAATGGGTGGGTCAACCTGCACTTCAGAAAGGATTTCAAATGGACGCATCGATTGGGAGGATGAATGGAGGGTTGGCCGGGTGGCACGACCTCCACTGGCCACTGTATAAGTATGGAGGGCAAGCCTTGGCAAAGGGAACACATTCGGACATCGCTCATCAAGTGAAAGGTGCGAAGAAGGGTGTAATGGAGCTGCAGTGAGGCACAGGTATATGTGCCCGCTTGCTGGGCAAGTCTACATGAAGCTTTGGGCACGAGTTTGGTGATCGGCTAAGGCGCGGGTGGAGGGCGTATGAAGGCACCCGCCCACCGTTCGAAGGCGACCACGGGTGGAGGGTGTGTGTCGGCGCCCGCCCGCCGAACGTTACATGGGTTCGTTTGTAAGTTGGGTGAGGGTCATGCACGGACACGCTCACCTAAACTCGGCAAAGTCTTGTATGTTGAAATGAAGGGTGAGACCACCGTGTAGGTGTGCATGAGGTGGCGCCTGACTTGGGTATAACACTGGTGGAGCTTGGCTCTCGGTCAATTGTAAAACTCTTCACATATATAATAAAAGATTCTTATTGCATATGAGTGTGTTCCTTCTACTGTTTTATGGATGTTGATGTTGATATTATAATGTTAACAGATTCTACACATTAATTTTATCTTATGCATGAATAAATATAAATGTTAAGGTGTAGTTCATAAAGTAACTTAACGATGGAACATGTTAACTATTTAGGTGGTGTCACACCCCGAACAATTAGCGAAAAAAGAATTGGGGGTGTGACAGGTGGTATCAAAGTTGATTCAAGGTTGAAGAAGCTTGGTGAATACAGAGAATAGACATGTATGAAGGGAAAAGTTATGGAGAAATCATGGATGAACAGTCTGGGTTTCGTGGACTTGATAGTTCATGGCAAGACCATTCAAGCTCTGGTGGACATGGGGGCCACTCACAACTTCATGACAACACGGTTAGCAAAAGAGGTTGGACTGATGATCTTCCCAACGAATGTGGAAGTGAAGACGGTGAACTCTAGAGCTAAAGTGGCGAGTTTGGCACACGAAGTGCTTGTATAGATAAAAGACTGGAAGGGTCAGTTGAACTTCACAGTGATGGAGATGAACGACTTTGATATGATATTTGGGTAAGATTTCTTAAAGCGAAACAAGGAAATTGTTGTCCCCTTCTGTGATGAGGTGGTGCTAGTTGGACAGTCACAAACTTGGACTTTTCCCACTCATAGGTAAAGAAGGGAAGTCAAGGTGCAGCATGTTTCTGCACTAACTTTCGACAACGCTATGAAGGAGTCAGATATGGAGACATATGCGGTGATGTTCAAAGGAGTGGAAGGTGATGGAGTGGGGATGCCTGTTCCAACCGAGATTTCTGAGGTACTGGCCAAATATGCAGATTTGATGCCTAATGAGCTACCAAAGAAGCTTCCACCAAGGCGTGCAGTGGACCATAGCATTGAGCTTGAGCCAGGAAAGCAACCTCCAGCTAAAGCACCTTATCGATTGTCAAGACCTGAGTTGGAGGAATTGAAATGACAATTAAAGGGGTTAGCTGATGTAGGTTTCATCAGACCTTCAAGGTCCCCCTATGGAGCTCTGGTATTGTTCTAGCGGAAGAAGGATTCGAAAGAGCTACGGATGTGCTGTGATTACCGTGCATTGAACAAGCAGATGGTAAGGAACATGTATCCTTTTGCCATTGGCTGGTGATTGCTTTGACAAGCTTGCGAAAGCCCGAGTGTTTTCCAAGCTGGACATGAGGCATGGGTATTATCAGGTGCGGATAGTTGAAGGAGATGAGAAGAAGACCATGATAGTAACAAGGTATGGTAGTTTTGAATTCTTTGTTATGCCATTCAGGTTGTGCAACGCTCCTGCTACGTTTTTCCACTTTAATGAATGATGTCCTATGACCATACTTGGATTCGTTCATAGTAGTGTACTTGGACGATATAGTGGTGTATAGTGACAACATGGAGGATCATAAGAAGCACTTGGTGATGGTGTTTTAGGCATTGAGGGAAAATCAGTTGTACTTGAAGAAGTCTAAGTGTGTGTTCGCTCAGACCGAATTCCGTTCCTTGGACATATAGTTGGTCAAGGGTACATACGGATGGAGTTGAGTAGAGTCGAGGCTATCAAGGACTGGGTTGAACCAAAGAATGTCCATGAGATGAGGGTGTTTCTGGGCATGAACAAATACCAACGGAAGTTTGTAGAGGGGTACTCCAAGGTAAAATCATCACTGACATACCTATTGAAGAAAGACAAGAGATGGAGTTGGATGAATAAATGTCGAGAGGCATTTGATGACTTGAAGAGGAGGATGGTTACAACACCGATATTGAAGTTACCTAACTTCAAGAGACCATTTGAGGTACGCACAGATGCTTCAGATTTTACCATAGGAGGGGTTCTTATGTAGGATGGGCATCCGGTGGCGTACGAGAGTCGGAAGTTGCAAGATAGAGAGCGAAGGTATCTGGTCCATGAGAAGGAGATGACTGCAATCATTCACTATCTTTATGTGTGGAGGCATTACCTGATTAGGAAGTCATTTGTTGTCAAGACTAACAACGTTACGGCAAGTTATTTTGCATCACAACCGAAGCTTTCTGAGAAGCAAGCTCGTTGGCAGGACTTCTTGGCAGAACTCGACATGACTATCGAGTATAGACCGAGAAGATACAATGCGGTAGCAGATGCCCTTAGTAGGAAGGGACAACTTGCAACATTGGAAGGAGAAGACCAAGCAACAAGGAGTAGGAGTTGAGTTCAGATGTCAGAAGAGATGCAGAATAAGCTCAAGGAAAGTGTTGAGACCGATAGTCAGGCGCAGAATATAGTGAAGCAGATAAAGGAGGGGAAGACATGAAAGTTCTTTCTCTGAGATGGATTCTTATTCTTTGGAAACCGACTCTATGTTCCAAAGTCATCTGGACTCAGGAGGCACCTTTTGAAGGATTTCCACAACTCACCATGGGTTGGCCACCTAGGGCAGCGTCGTTCTTTGGCATTGTTGGAGAGAGGATTCTTTTGGGAAAAGATGTGGGAGGATGTAGAGGAGTATGTACATACATGCATCATTTGTCAGTGGGACAAATCAGATAATCAGAGGCAAGGAGGTCTGTTGCAGCCTTTACCATTTCCTGGGAGACCATGGATGAGTGTCTCAATGGACTTCATCACTTAGTTGCCACAGGTATAAGTGTATAATGATATTATGGTTGTGGTCGATCGTTTTTCCATGTATGTTGTCTTTGTTCCAACAAAGATGCCTTGTGGAGCCGAGCAGACTGCGGAGTTGTTCTTTAAGAACATGGTAAAGTATTGGGGGATGCCATTAAGCATCATGTCAGATTGAGATCCGCGATTTACAGGCATATTTTGGACCACATTGTTCAAGTTATTCGGGACAGAATTGTTGATGAGTTCGAGTTAACATCTGTAGACAGATGGACAGACCGAGAGGATCAATGCATTGCTGGAGGATTACTTGAGATATTATGTGACGGCTGATTATAAGAATTGGCTGGAACTCTTGGATATTGCTTAGTTCAGCTACAACATTCAATAGAGTTCTACGATGGGGTACAGTCCATTTGAGTTACTGAATAGACAGATGGCGGTCACACTGCATACCATAGTGACAGGAGGTTTTTTTAGAAGTCCTCATGTGAAGAAACTCATGAAGGCTTGGGATAAGACCTTGGAGTTGGCACGGTTGTGCTAGCACGAAGTTGCAAGGAGAATGAAGAAATGGCATACAGAGGAAAACAGGATGTACACTTCAGTGTGGGAGTATGGTGTTTCTTAGGATTACTGGGGATCAGTTTCAGCCACCTAATGGGACTGTGAGTAAACTGACACGGAAGTATGAGGGATCATTCCGAGTGAAGAAGATAGTGGGGGAAGTTGCTTATGAGCTGGAGCTTCCACATTATATGCACATGAAGCATCCAATTTTTCACATGAGTCAGTTGAAAATATGTAGACTTGATGTTGATCATCCAGAGAGAGTTGAACTTCCAAGAGGACCAGCCAAGATTATGGACAAGGCAGATTTAGAGTTGGAGAAGATTCTGATCTTTAGAACTACAGGGATTGGTTATCACATGAAATGGGAATTTCTTGTTAGATGGAAGAATGCACTGGAGGACTCACTTTGGAGATGGGAAAAGAAGATTGAGAAGTATGATCGGAAACTGCTGAGGAGATCAGGATTGTCGAGGGTGATAATGATTTCGGGTGGGGGGGGATGTAATGCCCTGCAGCTTGCAAGTCACCTGGGCGTGCCCACCCACCAAACAAAGTGATGAAATGCATGAGCTAAAGGTGACCGAGGGCAAGACAAGTGTTGTGCACGAGTTGGTTGCCTTGTTTATATATATGGGAAAGCTGACAACTTGCACCGTGGGCTGACCGAGCAAAGTCAGCAAATGGGCGAGACGAGGTGGTGCGGTCTCGTGCCATGGGTGGGCCGACCTGCACTTCAGGTAGGATTTGCAAACAGACACATCAGTTGGGAGGATGAATGGAGGGCCGGTCGGGTGGCACGACCTCCACTGGCCATCGTATAACTATGGAGGGTGAGCCTTGGCAAAGGCAACACATTCGGACATCGCTCATCAAGCGAAAGGTGCGAAGGAAGGTGTAACGGAGTTGTACCGAGGCGCAGGTCTATGCGCCTGCTCATAGGGCAAGGCTACATGAAGCTTTGGTCATGATTTTGGTGATCGGTTGAGGTGTGGGTGGAGGGCGCACGAAGGCGCCCGACCACCGTTCGAGGGCGACCGCGGGTGGAGGGCATGTGTGGGTGCCCACCAGTCGAACGTTACATGGGTTTGTTTGTAAGTTGGGTGAGGGTCATGCATGGGTACGCCCACCTAAACTCGGAAAAGTCTTGTGTGTTGAAACGAAGGGTGAGACTACCGTGCAGGTGTGCACGAGGTGGGCGCCCGATGTGGATATAACACCCATGGAGCGTAGCTCCCGGTCAATTGTAAAACTCTTCACATATATAATGAAATATTCTTATTGGATATGAATGTATTCCTTTTGTTGTTTTATGGATGTTGATGTCGATATTATAATGTTAATGGATTCCGCACATTAATGTTATGTTATTCATGAATAAATATGAACGTTAAGGCATAGTTCATAAAGTAACTTAACAATGGAATATGTTAACTACTTAGGCAGTGCCGCACCCCGGCCAATTAACGAAAAAAGAATTGGGGGCGTGACAATAGGGATCCTAATTACTGGTTTGGAACATTTACCAACACCTACGAGTTTTGGTGTAACGGAAAACCTCTTCACGTAGTGCACACAGAGAGCCCTTCCACTTCACTCTTCAACCAATTTCTTCTACTCAATGGGTCATAAATGTAACATATTGTGATTTTCAAACTCCAACTATATATCTGTGGCATCTGTCCCCATATAATTTTGGCTAGTTCGATGGAGCGTGGTCGGATTGGGAGATAGTTATAATCTATCCAAATAAAAGTTCTTTATCCTCCAACGGGGACCCTTTGATACAGTTCTTATAATCATCCCACGGTTTAATTTGTAACAATATCTAAATAATTTAATTATTATATATATGACCTAGATCTACAAAACCTTGACCACCACTTCGAATGGTTAAATGATGCTTCCCATTTAAATTTAAACATGTTGCATATATTTTAATAAAGAATTAAATTCAAGTTGTATAATATGATGATTTCTAGGTCCCACTTACACCATAACATAATTGGCGTTTAAGTAATTAACATAATTTACTTAAATTAAATAAAATTTATTGTTAATTTTATTTGCTATATAATTTTAAAATGCATTAAAATTATTTATTTTTATATATATTTTAATTTATTTTTTACCTTAATTAAATGTATTTTTAGACCAATGTTGTTATTATTTAAAGTATAGACTTCTATTAAATTTATAATCAATATATATTTGTAATGGTTTCGGTGTTTATTATCAATATAAAATATACAATATATTGGTTTATTATTTAGGGATTTTTTTGGTAATTTTTTCTTTTATATAGTGATCATGACTTATATTTATTAAGTGGAAATAGTGTATCAAACCTTAAGAAGATAAAACTTTATTGGAAAAATATTAAGAGAGCTTCAAAATCATCAAAATCTAATATAATCCATTGTGAAAACCCCCAATACTTAATTCAAAAGAGTGAAAGGAACTCTACTTGAATGGTTCATGAGGGTCAATACTTGCTAAGGTTTTGCAAATGGGGTAGCAAGCTAAGTGGGCTTGACTATGAGGAAACTCCATAGTTAATTGTGCTTGAGCGAGAGACGATCTGGGATGGATGACTTCCCAGGAAGTCCTGGTTACCGAGTGCAAGCCCCAGATGTGATGATTGACGCTATGTGATTCATTTCACTAGTTTCAATCCCACGTCTTCACCCTTGTGAGCATCACTCGATGCAATGAGTGCTAAGTGGACTCAAAAATCATGACAAATTAGTCAGTTACGACTACTTCTCATGGAAATGGTCATAGATGAATGACTTACTTAATGCAGCTAAATCCCAAAAAATGATATATAATCTCTCATGGAAATGGTCATAGATGAATGACTTACTTAATGTAGTTGAATCCCCAAAATTAATATATAATATAATACATTGCGAAAACCCCCAATACTAAAATCATCATATTGTTATTAATGTTATTTAATAAAATAATAAGTTATGATTTTTTATTTAAATTTTTATTTTTTTTTAAATTGTGAATTAAGGCATTTATATTGGTCAAAAAAAGATTTATGTGGCTTTACAAAAGTTTTCATAAATACCGTAGGTCCCTTCCCAAACCACATCAATCTAGTCAAAATACATAAATTGGCTTGTTTACCAATCCCATAAGTCTGCAAAGAGGCACTATACATATAAGCACCAAAATTATCATTATCCATGGCCTTATCACTAACAACAAATAGCCCACGAAATGTAAAACCAAAGACAAAATCACATCTCATAAACCAAAATATAGGACCATAGACTACAAACAAAATTAAAAATGATGCCTTCCACGAAACACGTCTCACTGGAGCTAGGACATTTTGTTGGAAAATGTAACTAGTTTTGGTCTTCATAATTGTCAATGTATTCAAATCATTATGTATATTTTATTTTAAAAAGAAAAAAAGAAAGACAAATATTATTTCTAGTATGATTTCATGCCCCATTTTGATGATTATCTAGGTGATACATGTTCTTCAGGCTTGTATGGTTTTTCACGTCAAAATAATATTTTTCTTGAGTAAAAAGAGTATTTATCATTTATATAAGACCCTTTCAGGCAAGTTGTAAGATGTAAAAGATATTTATTTTGAGCCTAGAAAGTCATGGAAGCCTCCAAGCACAAGTCGGCCTAGGAAATGACAATTTGGCCTAAAAGAACAAATTTAAACCCCCCATATGTGTATAAATAAAATTAGCATAGGAATCAATTCATCACCAATTTTATCTCTCCTATCAACAAGTTCTAGGAGGTGAAATTGCAAATCCAAGTTTTATGAGAGCCGAATACTCTATTTTGATCTAGTTTGACTTTGGAGACCTAGGCTTGGTTGATGGAAGTCTTCTTAAAATGTTGAAACATGCCACAATTAGGATTTCTACAGATGCTACAAGCATGAAGTTGTAATTCGAAGTTGTAGGTCAAAGCTACGGGTCGAAGTTGAAGCATGAAGTTGGTTAAGACATAATTGATTCTTATTTGGTTGCACTGACCTCGACCTAGGAGGGCTTATTGGAGGGCGAACTTGGTGCTTGGGGGAGGACTTGGTCTTTGGTTTGGGTCTTGGTTTTCTCATTTGAAGAAGATTTTACAATAAGAGGAGGGCTTATTGGAAATCATTTGTAGAAGGACACAAGGAAAGAAGAAGAATATTGTAACAACCCTAAAATATGGATATCTAATTAACTTATTAACATTAAATTTAAACGCTTACCTGAGCTTACTTGTGGTAGAAATAGGCTTACCACAATAGGGTTTTGGGGACGACTCTCCTCCCAACCGTAGGTTCAATTGCGCAGGATTCTACTAGAACTGGCCACCCCCGAGCCCTCAATCAACGACTACTTCCAGTATTCCTAAGTCTTAGTATACCATTCTCCCAAGAGAATGAAAGATAGAACCTTGGAATGGTGGAACCCCTCCCATCCTCCTCAACATTCATTAAATAGAACAAAACATTGGAAGGGGAACCACATGCACACCCTCCATGTGCTGCATGCTACATGCCCACTCTCCATGTGTCTGCATGCTACTTTTCTTTACTTTCCTTTGATTTTTTGATAATTTCCTTTTTTTTTATTAGAGCTTTAATATGGTTATTTACTATTTTTTTTTATTACTTATTTCTTTTAATATCATTTT
>APFE030151059.1:27467-42036 GCA_000404065.3 Pinus taeda | reverse complement strand
GAACCATAACAGTAGTCATCTATCTTTATTAATCAGAAAATAGAGTAAGGTACAACCGAAGTCCTGACACTGAGTCCTTCTCTAGAGGGTCCAGCCAGCATGTCTTCCAAGCATTCACCTTTGAAGTAGATCTACCAAGTCAAAGAGGTCTCTCTCTCACATACAAGGCAACAAACTCATGACCTTCCTCAAGCTCAAAAGCAATCCTCACACAACACACCAAATGCCTACAAAGAGCAGCACTAGTGCACTAAGAATTCCTCAATCCAAGTCTATATGTTCCAAACTAGCTGCTCATGGGCAATGGAGGAGGCTTATAAAGGAGAAGGAGTCTCCATGAATAGTTAAAGGATGAGCTTTCCCTCAAGAGAAGTGGATGATCAGTCGAACAGACATGCCAGAGAAAGGATGGTGACCTTTAAAATCCTAACATCCAAGTCTGGAGTCATCTGGAAGGCTGGATGTTAGAACAACTCACCTAAACAGGATCAGAGCGGGTGAAAAACTGGGCTGGCGCGCTGGCATCGCAAATCAACTATAGAAGAGGCCTGGCCAGTGCGTAGTGATACAAGCGGATGGCGCACTGTCCGTGAAATTAGACCAACGTGGAAAACACATGTGCTTCCGCACTGGTAGTGCAACAGTTACATTATCCTCCGCCAGTCAGCGCGGTTATTTTAGAAACAGACGCGATGATCCAATAAACTTAGGCAAAGAGGGTTTTTAGCCATTTCAGAGAGCATAAGCAAGGTGAATGTGTTTTTATGACACAGTAGGGATACTGACAGGTTGACAGTGACATTTTACTGTGTAACAGATGCCCCCTAAAGCATGAAGCTCGAGAGAGTGGGAGGGGTGAAATGCTTTACAAGACTTGCTGGACTGGAACACCACCAGGAAGAACCTGCAGGCAGATACAACTGATATTTCAATTACATGTAGTCTAGGCATGGGCGCAGCCATCCAAAAGACATATGAAGAAGGTCTGTGGTATGGACGCAGCCACCCAGCTGAAGAGACCATAATAATAAGAGGTATGGTCGCAGCCATCCTTAAGAGACTTAGGTATGGTCGCAGCCATCCATCAATGAGTCATGTAATGATGTCCCACAAAATCGCAACCTGGTCCATAATGAGCTAGAACCAGGGTCTTGCGCTCCATCCAAACCCGATCAAAGTACAAGTTCAAACATGTGAATATAGGAGTCGAAGTCGAACATGCTTGAACATCGCCTAATTACCAGCCAATGATGAAAGCTGTTAACAGACGCGAGAGGGGCCACCAATGATGACGATGGTCCTCAAGGTACTATAGGTACAATCTACGGCATGTGAATGAATGAGTCGGTGTCGAACACCCGCGGAGTCATCCGATCGGAGGCCAATGATGAAAACCTCGCGTCGAACACGAAGAACCTACCATTGAGGCATGCAGGCTCCAAGGTACCTGAACGGAGTCTCTAGGTCACTCCTGGATAATGAGCTGAAGCCAACAGTAAGTGATCTTTATCGAAGGTGGGCCATAATGTTTCCCACATCGTTGACACGAGACGGGAAGAGACAATTTTTTTTGTGTGAAATATCAGAGGGAGGTTATAGTTGCAGAGGCCAACTTCTCTTGAACATATCGGCGGCACAATGACGGATTTGGCAGTATTTGGGGGTCAAATGATCAGAGGTCGTAACGAAAGGACAATGAGCAGATGAGTGGCCAAATAGGATAACCCAAACCCATGGAGGAAAAAATGAAGCGAGATGAGATGTCCCCACCCAGACACGAATGCAAACAGTGCCATGTTCAAGAGCGACATACTGCCGATGACGACGATTACGGTTCCTTATTTCCCCCACCATTTCTGGCGAGTACCCCGATTATTTTTGGATGACAAGCTTGACGGGGATAGCATATGCTTGGAGGGCGTCATTTCGACGGAGCCCGATGTCATTTAGTTTTAACGAGTCTGACAAAGGAAGAACTCGGCGTCTTTTCATGTTTAGAGAGTTTGAAAAGAAGCTGAAAAGGAAACTCCAGGGGGGGTCCTTTTTCGTAAAGTTGTGTCTCTCGAGCCCGAAAAAGTATAAAATGATGCTCGAAAGAACCGCCCGACCATTACGACCGAGGATTACTTTTCATATGTAGTGACCCTGACCTGAAAAAGTAAAAAAGCGGTCAGAAGCACGTCATTTTAGGACCAATAACGAGTGCGAAACGACAAACACCCGGCAATCTTTGTTGGTTTAAACAGTCGAAAAAGAGCTTTAAAAGCGACCGCCTCTTATTCCTTTTGACGAGCCGAGAGGAAGCTCGACAATATTTTCTTGTTTTGTGTCAGAAAAGAGCTTAACGACGACATTTTTTGGGACTAAGTGCGCATAAATCCACTGTGACTTTGCCGGTTCCGAAGACCTGCACAAGGGAAATACCCACGTAAACCCGTTCGATATGTCGAAAAACATAATAAAACACGCATTAAAGCATAATTAATCACATCCGGATTGAATCCATGGCAAAACTATAGCAAACACCCACATTCATAAGGACTATAGTCAAATTTAGGAATTTTTACTATAAATAGGAGTTTGTAAAAATCATTTTTACCATTTTACCATTGGAGCTCTGAAGGACGTTGAAAAACTACAAAGTTGACGGAGCTGATTCTTCCTCGTCCGGACGCCGATTTTCCGACCGTCGATTCCAGGTAGGTACCTCTTGCCCTGCGCTCCATTTTGATTCTATTTTTATGCAAATCCACCGTGGGATTTGGCCATTTGTCCAAATTTTTTGAGCGTTGGTGCGCTCTCGGTCAGCGCGGATTCGCCCATCGGGTCCATGCTGACCGATTTTCCCAACACACACCACTTTCCGGGTCAGCGCGGAAAACCCGTGTCCTTCCACGCTGACCTAGAGAAAAATACAAAGGCGGCCATTTCCAGCGCGGCTGTTTTAGAAACAGTCGCGCTGGCACCGTGACATTTGATTTTTTAAAATTTAATGGCCAATTCTCAAATGCAGGCCGCCTAATGACTTTTGGGTGAACTTGCAGGACATAATGGCTTTCACATGGCAAGAGAGAGATCATGATAATGCTGATATAGCTGCTTTTGCCAATGCCGGATGCCGCAATGCAATGCGGGCATGCGGATTACTAAAATTCTTCCTTACTCCGTGCTTGAGAGCTCAGCCAGATCTGTTGGAGTTACTGATTAGAGCATGGAACCCAGTAGATGGGAAATTCACCATCCGGGGTCGAGACATTGAGTTCGACTCCTCAGACATTTATTTTTTGACTGGATTGTCTCGCCGAGGCATGATGCCCGTTCTGGAGGGGCAGCGTCCTAGCGGCGAGACGCTGGATCATTTGATGGCCTGTGTTTGCCCACAGGCGGTCAAAACACGGAGCGGGAAGTGCAGCATCCCGTCAGTGGGTGTCGGTCCAAATGCCGACATAGTGCTCCGCACTATACTCGTTCTGGTGACGCAAGTAGCAGGTAGCCTGGCGAACCACGAGGCCTCAAAGGCCAACCTTTTACTTGCTCTGGAGTGTTTATAGCCCACGATTTTCAACTAGGCGGCAGCTGTGACCAACAGCATGAAGAGGCAGCTGAACAACTGTCGACGCGGAGAGTCGAAACAGTTCGGCTATGGATCCATTCTTCTTCCACTCATGTTTGAGCGGGTGCCGACCCTTCGGCTGTAGACTATGGTAGTGGACCCGCCACGCAACGCATGAGAGACGAGGGCCACCAAGTGGTCTCGGGTCATGCCTCGTGGAGGTGGTGGGCACTCAGTGTCATGGGGCCTTTGCTTCCGAGAGTGGCTAGAGTGCTAGGTTATTTTTGTCGAGGACTGGCCGTATGCCGGCATCGACTTCCGTGGTGACCCTGACATGCTGCTGCCTGCGGGAGAGCAGTGAGATGGTGGAGGTATAACACTTGATCTTTTTCATTTATGTGATGTTTTTGTATTTTTTCATGTACATGTCCTAATAAATGCTTATGCTGTGCAGATGTGGGACCCGTGAGACCCCTTGGCCTGACTTCGGAGGCACAGAGGGAGGAGCAAGGCGTTGGCGTCTTGGCCTTGGCTCCTGCAGGAGGTGACCAGGCAGAGACCGTGATCCACAACCTGGAGGGGTTACTAGCAGGAGTCCCAGATTATCAGGGGATCGAGGAGGTCCCCTTAGCTGCACAGATCCATACAGTGGGTGTGGAACCCAGGATGCACCGTCTTCTGAGGCGGGTGGCACGAGCGGTGGCATGCTATAGAGAGCATAACCCACCACAGTAGACATCTAGGCTTTTATTTCCACTGCTGTTTTGAGAGACATACGTCTCAGATGTACTGAGGACGTCGGATTTATGAGACATGTACACTTATTTTTTGAGTGCCTTAGTGCGCCACACGATATATATATATATATATATATATATATATATATATATATATATATATATATATATATATATATATTATATATATAATTTATATATAATATATATATATAGATATATATATATATATATAGATATTATATATATATAATATAATATATTATAATATATATAATATATATAATATTATATATATATATATATATATATATACATACATGGTGTTTTTATTGTATCTTATGCTTCTTTATGTTTATGAATTTACATGTTTTGCAAATGTTTGTCTAATACATATAGCCAATGCATCAGTTACAACATTAAGTCTTCTTGGAATGTGATGATAAGTAATATAATCAAAATTTCTTTCCAATAACTTAACACGTAAGTACAACCTTAATATGCGATGATCTCTGACGGAATATTGTCCATTGAGTTGGTGGACTACAAGCTGTGAATCTAAATTTACAACCAATGAGCGGATTCCGAGGTTAATCGCCTCAGCTAATAATTCAATTACAGCACTATATTTACATTGTTTGTTGTGCAACCTATACACACACCTTGAATGTCTACCAACTCACCATGAGGATCGTAGATCACCCATGCCGCAGACGACAGATTGCGAGTGCTGCGGGAAGCACCATCAGCGAAACCAACGTAAGGTGATCCAGACATCTGTTCAGAAGCAAAAGATACAATAAGCAGCAATCACGCCGAAACACTAAGACAAGAATAAAAAATAAACATGCACACACACTAAACACACTGTAAAAAAGCATATGCATGTAAAAAATAAATGAGAGAGTGCCTGGACTCAGGCGTAATATTTCTTAAGATATAGCCCATTACGGGGCCGGTCCAAGGGATTGCCTTCATAATCGATCAGCTTGTAGGCACCGTTTTGTAGGACTCTTTTTACAATGTAGGGCCCATGCCACATTGGCTCGAGTTTTCCTGCTCCTAGCTTATCACTAGCCTGATCGTAGAGCAGCACCAAGTCACCTTCGACGAAAGAGCGAGGATTAACCGAATTATCGAAGTGAGTTTTCACTCGCTTCTTTTGAGCTTCGATAGCAAGGGAGGCTAGAAGACGTGTCTCATCTAGTCGTTCCAGGTAAAGAAGCCACTCTTCTGCAGGAGTAGTCTCGGGAAGTAACTCGACGGCTAATTTGAGTGAAGGAATCTCACACTCAATGGGAAGGGTTGCCTCTAGCCCATACACTAGCTGAAAAGGGGTGAAGCCGGTGGCATCCTTCACGGAGGTCTGGTAGGCCCACAATGCGGAAAACAACATCAAATGCCAATTAGACTTGTGCATGCCAACAGTTCTCTGAAGCATCGTGACCAAAACTTTGTTCACGGCTTCAACCTGATCGTTCGCCTGGGGATAGTATGGAGAAGAACTATCATGCCTAAGTCCAAGTTGGGTTGTCAACTCGACCATCATATGATTACGGAAATGTTTTCCGTGATCAGTGACAATGGCTTGTGGAACTCCAAACCGAGAGATAACATGGTTGAAAAGAAACTGCACTGCTGTATGACCATCTTCTGACAATGTGGGCATCGCCTCGACCCATTTTGTAAAGTAATCGACAACAACGATGATGTAACCATGCCCCCCGGCCGAGCAAGGGTTACATGTCACATAATTGATGCCCCACTTAGCAAAGGGGCCAACGGTCACTACGGGGTGCAGAGGGGCAGCAGGAGCACGCATCTTCTGCTGGTATATCTGGCATTCGTGACATGAACGGACGACAAGAATGCAGTCCTTGAAAATGGAAGGCCAAAAGTAGCCAGCACGAAGGATCTTTTGTGCGGTAGCGTATCCAGACATGTGACCGCCACAAGCACCAGAGTGGCAGTCATTTAGAACTCTTTCCGCCTCTTCGAAGGTGAGACACCGACGAAGAACCGAATCAACCCCAAGGCGGTATAGGGTGTCCCGAACTATGCGATATGGTTGAGCTTGGTGACGAATCCGCCGACGAGCATCTTTCGAAGTCTCGGGGCGGAAGGAGGACGTCTGCAAATAGACGATTATGTCCCCATACCATGGATCGAGGGTGTTGATCAGGAAAAGAGTTTCATCTGGAATCAATTCCTCTATCTGCGAGGAAGTAGCGGCGGATGGCAAGGAGCATAGAAGTTCAGCAAAAACAAGTGATTTCTTTGACTTCGCTGCAGTAAATTCCAAGTCAAACTCTTGGAGGATCACGATCCACTTTGAGTACTTGCCCCCCAGCAATTGTCGTGAAAGAATATAGGTCATGGGGTTATAATCTAAAATCACCGTAGTAGTACGCAACAGAATGTAGTGGCGGAATCGTTGGACGGCGCAAACTGCGGCGAGAGCCAACTTCTCGACATATGCGTATCGAGTCTCCGTGTCTAATAAGTTGCGACTAAGATAATAGATGACAAGCTCGATGCCATGATCGTCATCCTGAACCAAAACCATGCCGATAGTGGTATCGACAGGATCCAAATGGAGTGTATAGTCACGATGGTAATTCGGAGGCCGCAATAAAGGGGCGGAGACTAGGAGAGTTTTGAGATGAGAAAACGACTCCTCGGCTATGGCATCCCATCGGAATGGGGTGTCACGCTTTAGTAACCGGGTAAAACCCTTTGCCACTTCGGCATAGTTTGGTATAAATCGTCTCAAAAAATTAGCTTTTCCCTGCAAACTCTGTAATTTCCGCAAAGTTGCAGGGGGAGGAAGATTCACGATTGCCTCGACTTTAAGGGGATCCAGACGGATGCCCTCTCAGGAGACGATAAACCCGAGCAGTCGACCTGATTCCACGCAGAAGACACATTTGTGCGGATTTAAGCGAATATTATAGTGTCTGCAACGAAGAAAGATTTCGCGAAGGTGCAATGGATGGTCCGCGCGCTCAGTTGATTGAGCAGGAAGATCATCCAGATAAGGCTGTACGATGTGTCTGATATCGTGGAAAGCATACGACATCGCACGTTGAAAAGTAGCGCCGACATTTTTGAGGCCGAAGGGGAGCTTTTTATAAGCAAAGGTGCCCCAGGGACAGATGAAGGTCGTCTTATGTTGATCTGCTGGAGCAATGTTGATCTGGTTGTAACCAGAAAAGCCATCCATTAACGAGTATATCTCGCTACCCGCACACTCGTCGATGAGTTGATCAATAAATGGAGTGGGGTAGTTGTCCTTTGGGCAAGCTCTGTTGATGTCACGGTAGTCAACGCAGACACGAATGGTACCCTGTTTTTTGTCGACAGGGACGATATTTGAGACCCATTCGGTCAGTGGGATGGGATAGATAAATCCCGCCTTAAGAAGCTTTTCAACCTCTGCTTTGATGGCTGCCGCCTTGCGGGGGTGCACGGGACGCAAACGCTGGCGAACAGGTTTGGCCCCGGGATACGTTGGTATCTCATGCACGACTATAGATGGATCAATACCGGGCATTTCTTCATATGACCATGCAAAGACATCGCGAAATTCGCAAAAAAGAGCGATATAAACCTGAACCTCCTCCGGAGTGCAGGTCACTCCTATGTAAATATTCTCAACAATCCCTGCCTTGACAGAGATGTCGATCGGTTGAGTCTGCGTAATGTTCCCTAAATTTCCTTACGACGTTGTGTGATAAATCTGAATGGGCGTCTGAAGGGGTTGAGAAGGGAGACATGAAGCAAACCGTGCAAGACACAGTAAAGTTTCCTGGGAGGTAGGGAGAAAGGAAGAACGGTGGTGAAGAGGGAAACACGGTCGTTCATCCAGAGACATGGTCTCTATAATAGCCTCATCGGAAGGAAATGTTTCCTTCAATGGATCCGAAGAGGTGTATTCTCCTAACCAAGGGGGAAAATCATCTGAGTCAAGCGCCCCACTCGAGACGGTGGGTTCATCATAAGAAGCCGATGCAGCGACAATTTCAATGTAGTTGAGCTCGGCTGGGCTCAACGGCATCTCCTCGCCCCAAGGTTCTATTTGGTCGATGGAAGGAAGAATCCAAGGATTAGAACGAACCGAGATCATAGAGATCGAGGCGAAGTTGGGAGGTGGGAGGGAAAAAACACCCATAAGGGCGGGTTCTTTAAAGAGCCCGGCTCCCACATTCTCATACGGAACTGAGGTATGCTCAACGAAGGGTATGTTTCCCTCAGAAGAGGAAGCAAAAAACGAGAGTTGATCAACCGTGACAATTTTCCCTTGATGGGGAAAACGAATGACACGGAAGAGAGACGAAGCCACAACACGCATAGCGTACGTCCAGCTCCGGCCGAGAAGAAGGTTATAGGTAAGACTTGCATCTACAACCTCAACTTCAACTTCTACGGTCTTCCCTTCTAAGGTAATCGGTAGTCGTTGAAGGATACAATATGGTCGAGACTCTCTCCCGTCGAATGCTTCCAAGGTCATCGGGGACTGACTCAACGTCGGAGACCCGATGGCTTTCCAACATGCAACAGACATGATGCAGGTTGAGGCGCCTTCATCAATGACTGTACGATGGATCGTTTTAGAATTGATGATGACTTGTATGAGGAAAGCTATCTGATGAGGCAGTCGCGGGACATGACTCTCGAGATCGAAAGTGATTAAATCCGAGTCCGTTGGGTCTATGCCACCGATGGCCGATAGCAGGGACTTCCTCTGGGGGGGGGCAGCTCTGAAGGACTTCCAATGCGGACATGGCAGATGGAGCCTGTGTTAAGTCCTCCACGATGCTATAGTGCTGGGCAGCACGAGCATTCGGGTTATAGGAAGACCTCTTGAGTACCCCTTTGGGAGGGGGTCGGATTGTCGTCTCGGCACTCAGTCTCTCAATATGGAGAGGACCAGAGCTGGACGGAGGAGCACTTGAGGGAACCTCTGGCTCATTCCCGACAGACGACGGATAATCCTTAGCTCGAGTTGATACATGAATAGGAATAGTTCCAGCCATGAAGACCTGGGAACTGAAAGGAGAGGATGAAGAAGGATCAACTACCATCTGGGTTTGCTAAGAGGGAAAGGGTTCTTTCAAAACAACAGGGATCCCTTGAGCACCTTTCAACAACCGACTAACTTCGGCCCACCTAGGGCAGTCCTTAGTATAGTGGTCTTCCTCACAAATGAGGCAAGGATACTTAGGCTTGCGCTTAGCTCCTTCCTCACCAGGAGGTTTAGATGATTCCTCCTTGGGTTGATCAGACTTATTCTTCCCTTTCCCCTTTTCCTTTTTCTTGCCTTTCGAGGCTTTGCCTGTCGTAGAAGACTGAACGACATTAACCTCGGAAGTGTTACAGGAAATAACAATGCCCTGAGAAGAGTTTTCGTTAGGTGAACTGGACTTCTGCTTCCCAGAATTGGATGACTTTTTAGAGGCCTGGCCTACAGAGCCAATGACTCCATCAACAGATGGTTTGGGCGGAGCCTTGGATGTGCCAGGCCTAGGGGCATCTGGCAAATAATCATACAAAGTACCAGACTGAGAATAGACTAAGTCTAGGTACTGAGCGCGCGCGATCGCTTGCTCTTCAGTTACGCATGCCCCCATAGCAATGTCCCGCGCAATCTTGGGGACAAAGGAGGTAGTAAACCAGTCGGTGAGGAGGAAATCAGGTATCCAGAACTTGATTAACCTGCGACGCCTTCTCCATTCATGAATATGATCGGAGATATGTGTAGCAGTGTCCTGCTTAAGAGACGTAAGGAGATGAGTCCCTGTCTCATATCAAATGGGTAACTGAAAGTGATTTAAAAATTCCATAGCCAGCGAATTGAAATCATGAAAAGATGCACGAGACAATTCAATGTACCATTTTGCTACCGATCCAGTGAGGGTCCTCTGAAAGAGGCGAAGTCGGATTGAATCATCGAGCCATGAATTCGACGAACACCATAAGTGATACGTCATGACATGAGCCTGAGGGTCCTCTCCGGCCTTCCCATAAAATTTGGGACAGTCACTTGGAATTTTAGTTGGAACTGGTGGCCATTGTGGGTCGTGTAGAATGGGATCATTTGTCAACTTTGACACATCGGGCAGTTCCAACATGGCTAGAAATGGTAACTGTGGATTAAACGACATTTGCGGCGGATATGAGGTGGAACCAGAATTCCACCCAGCTCCAGGTTGTCCCCATTGTTCTTGTCCCGATGGACCAGGTCCGTAAGGGCCCTGTCCAGAAGGATTCTGGCCATAAGGGTTGTTCCCGGAACCAGGTTGCTGATTCTGCCCCCCAGCACCCCATTGGTTACCATATTGGCCAGCAGGTTGTTGATAATTCGATTGAGGATTACCCTGCAGCTGTTGGTAATTCTGATAAGGGATGTATGGATTTTGTCCTTGGGGTTGCTGGTATCCGTACTGAGCCTGTGAACCAGGCGGCATCTGATGGGATTGATACCCACCTGAATGCTGGGGTTGGGATTGGTACCCACCCGAATAGGGAGGCTGGGCCTGTTACCCGCCAGAGTACGGAGGCTGGGATTGATACCCGCCTGAGTACGGAGATTGGGATTGATACCCACCTGAATACGGAGGCTGGGATTGATACCCGCCTTGATATGGATGCTGGGATTGAAACCCACCTGAAAGAGGAGGTCGGGATTGGTACCCGCCTGCATGCTGAGCCGTCTGGCCAGAGGGTTGACCTGGTCGGATTGGGGGCGGCACCGCTCGCCCAGAAGGTCGAGCTTGCTAGGTGAGGGGCCGCCCTTGCGCAACCGAGGTTTGTCCCTGGTGACCAGAGGGTTTTTGAGTGGTAGGCCGGCCTTGCTGAACGTAAGGCTGGCCCCCTTGCCTAGAAGGGTTACCTTGATGGTTTACGGGTCGACCTTGTTGCCCATGGGGTTGTCCCTGGTTTCCGTAAGGTTGCCCCGAAGGGTAGCCTTGTTGGGTACCTGGTTGACCTTGTTGGGCGTTGGGTTGTCCCGGGTTTCCTGAAGGTTGCCCAAGATATGTAAACGCCAGACCACTAGAGACCAAAGGTTGTCCTTGATAAGGTTGTCCTTATGGGCCTCCCTGCTGACCTGGGTAATTTTGGCCTGTATACTGCTGCCAATAATTAGGCTGCACGTAAGGCTGTTGACCCTGGTAAGGTGGTCCTTGTGGTCCTTGTCCTGGATAGTACTGGCTGCCACCATACCCGGTGGTGCCCCAATCCACGTTCAACGGAACGGAAATCTCATCATAAGGAATTTTGGGCAAGGATGTGTACAAATAATGATTCTCGGCATCATAGTACGGGCCTTGACCATCCAAGTTCTGGACATTACGCAAGTATTCAAAATATGCCTCCTCTTCTGTCATATACTCAGAAGCAGGAGGGGCACCACTTGCGGGGTGCACAACTCTAGAAGAAGGAGACGGTTCACTACTCTGCGTTAGACCTCGAGATGGGCCTGCGGTAGAAGTGACAGCAGATGAAGCTGTGACCGTACTAACAACTGGAGTTGACGTCGCGACACAAACGGTCGGGTTGGTGGGGACTACTGTGACAGCAGAATGAGGGGCTTGGGAAACAAACGGTCCTGTGATAGGGACGATGTTTTGACCCCAAACGGAAGAGGAAACTGCCGAGTTCATAGCATCTCGCAATGACCTGTAACGCCCTGGCACCGTGACACCCGAAGATGTGACGGTGTAGGTGTAGAGATGATGGGTGATGTTGTCGGAATGGGAGAATCTATACTCGACATAACGCACGGGCCACTAGACACTGGAGAAGCGTCGCCCATATCGTATGAAGCCATCGGAGATGGAGCACCGACAGGAGTGGCAGGGTAATCCTTGTCAGAGGGCTCCCAAATAGGGTTGTAAAAGAACTCGTAAAAATCGTCTTCTGGAGCTCGAGAATTCAGCGGCTGTATGCTCGGAACAATGGAAAGAGCATCACAGACCGGAGTTTCAGGGGCCACAGAAGATGGAAACTCTTCTTCACTTGGGATCGAGGACGAAGTTGATGGATCCGCCAGGATGACCAAACAAAGACCCTAAATGAGCTAACGATAAAACCTACTCAAAACTAAACGCATGCAAGATCTAACCGGGTAATGTTATCGTGGCCAAATGAATTTTAAGACACAGGAACTGAACTTGACCTTTTCATGTTTCGAGAGTCGAGAAAAGGACGAAAAGATGACTCTATCTACTTCGAATGTTTAATGAGCACGAAGTGACAAGACGCTCATTTACACCTTTTCTTTTAGAGAGTTTGAAAAGGATCAAAAGTGACTGCTCTGGAGATTCTAAGCAAAAAGGTTTACCAAGCAACCCGTAAAACTGCTATATACACCTTGGTAATCATATGAGAACCAAGGACTTTAGTACTACAGTCAATCTTCCCGAATGTTGTGTTCGGTGCGTTACGGTTCACAAGGCGGCAGACTCGGCTTCCTATGGATAAAGGATGCAAGCCTAATGGGTCTCCCCATATATACGCGACGGTACGTGGGAGCCCAATCCGTACTAGTACTTATCGTTTCACCGTGGAGGAATCACCCAAACCACTCAACGGTAAGCTACTAGGTTTAAAGACGCCGGAACACGTCTCTAGCCTAGACCTCTAGATATTCACGTTAAGTTCCAATGCGTTTTTAGATAAATTTGGTTTATTTTACGGTTGATCTTGAATTAGGTTTTAGTTTCAGGTCCTACCGTATGATCTCTCAAAAACACCTAAATGCAACTATATGCCAAAGATCATCATTTTGTTCGATGAATTCTAACTATAAGAAGGTTAAGAATCCAAACAAAACGAATTCAAGCAATCACGCAACCTAATGCAACTAATAGCAAGGAAACGAAACTTTTCTTTTGAAAACACAAAACAACGAAATGTTATTTTCCTTTCGGCTATTAAATGCAAAAGACACTAGTTTGCTTTTCTTTTCAATGACACACAAAGTGCTTTTAAAATGAATTAGAGAGATAGCAACACTAACTGAAAAAGTAAAATCACTCAATGCAAACACAAGACAATTCCCAAGGCACTAAAAACCATTTTCCCAAATCAAAGGAAAACAAGGGTTTATGAGCTACATGATCTAAGCTCAACCAGACACCGAGGAACTCAACGGAGGAAAGCAAATCACTTGGAACACAATCAAACACTTTCAACAATCACCAAACGAATGTGAAAACAAAAACGAAGTTGGCTGATCAATCTAAGAACACAAGATCCCGAACGGGAGGCTTGACACACACTGCCACTAGATGCCCTAGGGTTTGAGTGTGAAATCAATGGAGAAAAGCGAACACCCGAAGGATAAGAGTTCAAAACCAGACAAGCGACGATTCAACACACTTTAGTAATCGCAAAAGTCAAGACAAAATGCAAACCAAGCAACGAAAGCGAAAAGGAAGGCTTTGAAAAAACTGAAAACAAGCAACAAACGAACCCTCGCGGAACAAGGTTTCGCAAGCAAGCGTGTCACAGCTCAAACAAAATCAACAAGTTAAAAGCCAAGTGAAAAAAGCAGGGGACAGCCAAACCAAGAGGTTTAGGAAGTCAATTTGGACAAAAAAGAATTTTACAGGATCAGCGTGGGTGACCCCTCAGCAACAAAGCGATGACAAAGAAGAGCCTGTAGCAACTTTGCGCTGTCAGCGCGGAAGGACACGGATAAAGGGCGTTGGCCCGAAAACAGGGTCAACGCGGCTGTTAAATGTATAAACGCAATGACAGGGAGAACAAAGAAGCAAATGTGCGATGTCAGCGCAGATGTTCTGAAATAAAACGCCCTGAGGCTAAAAAACAGTCAAAATCGAATCAAAAATCCCCAAACCAAGGCAATAGGCTTTCAAGACAATTAAAGCAGTTCCCAGGATGAACCAGGAAACCAATCAACAACAAATCAATCCCCAAACTTTGACAAAAAAGCAATAATCAAATCAAAAACAAGGATGAACTACAAAGAGACAAGCAAGCTCCCCAGCGGAGTCGCCAAATTGTTGGAGAGGTAAATCCCCTCTACGGATAGAGGCGATCCCTACTAGCCCAAAAGGGGTCTAGCAACAATCAAACAATGCTACTCTGTAGGTTCCTAGTTGTAATTAACAAGTGGGTAAAGGACACCTACTTGGATTCCAACGCTATGTTTGATGAAGAGATGATCCTCTCGTTCCTTCGCTCCAGCCGATCACAGTCCTCCACTATCCTCGCGGACGGACACCTGCACAAGCAAAGAGAGCACAAACAC
>APFE030151059.1:0-27372 GCA_000404065.3 Pinus taeda | reverse complement strand
CTAACAACAACTATATATCAGTCAGGAAAGATATAATTCACATTGATCATTCATAAGACAAATGGGAATGGAACCATAACAGTAGTCATCTATCTTTATTAATCAGAAAATAGAGTAAGGTACAACCAAGGTCCTGACGCTGAGTCCTTCTCTAGAGGGTCCAACCAGCATGTCTTCCAAGCATTCACCTTTGACGTAGATCTCCCAAGTCAAAGAGGTCTCTCTCTCACATACAAGGCAACAAACTCATAACCTTCCTCAAGCTCTAAAGCAATCCTCACACAACACACCAAATGCCTACAAAGAGCAGCACTAATGCACTAAGAATTCCTCTATCAAAGTCTATATGTTCCAAAACTAGCTGCTCATGGGCAATGGTGGAGGCTTATAAAGGAGAAGGAGTCTCCATGAATAGGTAAAGGATGAGCTTTCCCCCAAGAAAAGTGGGTGACTAGGCGAACAGACATGCCAGAGAAAGGATGGCGACCTTTACAATGCTAGCAGCCAAGTCTGGAGTCATCTAGAAGGCTGGCTGTTAGAACAAACTCGCCTAAACAGGATCAACGCGGGTGCAAAACTGGGTTGGCGCGCTGATATCGCAACTCAATTACAGGAGAAGTCTGGTCAGCGCACAGTGATACAAGCGGAGGGCGCGCTGTTTGTGAAATTCGACCAGCGCGGAAAACATGTGTGCTTCCGCGCTGGCAGCGCACCAGCTAAACTATCACCCGCCAGTCAGCGCGTTTATTTTAGGAACAGTCGCGATGATCCAATTAACTTAGGCAAAGAGGGTTTTTAGCCATTTCAGAGAGCATAATCATGGTGAATGTGATTTTATGACACAGTAGGGAGACTGACAAAGTGACAGTGACATTTTACTGTGTAACAGCTAAGATTGGCAGCCAAATTAGCTCGTCAAATTAACTGAAGATAAATGATAGTACTTTATTTAACTATCTTATCTTTAACTTTCTCTACTTTAACTCAAGTACAAATCATAAATTTAACTTGCTTTACATGCACATCACATCAACATGTGTGCAACTCACTTGCATACTCTGCATGTTGAATGCAAGCTCTTAATGAGGCAAATCAAGGTCCTTCTAGTCAAGGCACAAGACTAGAAGTACCTTCCAAGCTACAAAGTTCAACACTTCCTCTTAGCAAGGGAGGTACTTCTGGAAGAACCTCCACCTGGATTTGTCTCCAAGCCCATCTCAATATCTATAGTTACTGTTGAAATTAGGCTTTTGTGATCCATATCAAGTTTATTGAGAAAAGTTTTCAGCCAAAATCACGTCATAATTCATTTGTCGACGCGTTTCAAACCAACGAGTGTGGTTCATCGTCGGGACAAGTTAAAGAACCAGATCATGATTGCATGTTAAATAGAGAGAGAAAATCATCCAACGACTATATCTGACTAGAAAATGGCTATATTTGACTAAGCAACTAGACTGGACCAAGGGATAAGGGCAGGGAAAATTAAATAATTAATTAATTTGTAAATTAGTTTTGTTATATTTATTACCATATTTGAATAAAGGTAATGTTTGTATCAAGAGGATGAATAAATTAGTTATTTTTAGGCCTTTTTTATATTAAAACTATATAAATAAATATTTAGTTAATTAATTTAAAAGTTAGTTTTGTTATATTTATTACCATAAAAAGTAATTGTTTGTATTTAACTACCAAGATCAATAATTTATTAAAAGATCCATTTATTATTATTTAAACTCTCCAAATAAATAAAAACTTATATCATTAAAATTACATGAAATAATAATAAGAAAAATTAATACAAGTTTATTAAATGGATAACCTATTAACATAGTTTAATAATTGACCTCGTATTAACTTTAAGAAATCGATTAGTATTGAGTATGTAGTAAATTTCTCCTAATTAAAACAACTTGGAAATTAAATTAAAATCGTTCAAGAACTAATGAGAAAGAATATAGCTTTTTCCAATTGGTTAGTTAATTCATTATTAATTTTACTTAATTATATCTAAAGGGTTGGTAAGGTAAATAGGTTACATCTTTGAAATCCTTCATCAATGTTTCATTTGTTTATACAATTATGTTAATTAAAAGGATTTTTATTACCTATTCAAATATTTTGTTCTTATTTTTAATCTAGAAGGAGTGAAAGAGAACAAGAAAAATTAAAACAAAATATTAAAATTGATTAAAAAACAAAGAGACGAGACAGAAAAAGGGAAAAGAAATGATCCAGAAGACGAGGGTGAAAAAACAAAGAAGACCACATAGACAAGAACAACACCAGGGGCGGGGGTCGACAGGGGAGGCATGCTAGGAAGAAAGGGCAAGGATCCAACAACTTCTAATTTGCCAGCAATAATCCCTATTGAGATTCCTCGGCCTTTTTTCAATTTCTATGGCCTCCCTAAACTTCCGGTGATGAAAAGGAGCAATCTTGGCAATGACCCGGGCCTCCTCAATGCATATGTGATGTTGAGTCTTTTCCGTGTGCTCTGCCAAGGCGGAAGACTGGGTCCTCTCCAAGTTGTTTTAATTAGGAGAAATTTGCTACATACTCAATACTAATAGATTCCTTAAAGTTAATATGAGGTCAATTATTAAACTATCTTAATAGGTTATCCATTTAATAAACTTGTATTAATTTTTCTTATTATTATTTCATATAATTTTAATGATATAAGTTTTATTTATTTGGATAGTTTTAATAATAATAAATGGATCTTTTAATAAGTTATTGACATTGGTAGTTAAATACAAACAATTACTTTTTTATGGTAATAAATCAAACAAAACTAACTTTTAAATTAATTAACTAAATATTTATTTATATAGTTTTAATATATATAAAAAGGCCTAAAAACAGCTAATTGATTCATCCTCTTGATACAAACATTACCTTTATTCAAATATGGTAATAAATATAACAAAACTAATTTACAAATTAGTTAATTATTTAATTTTCCCTGCCCCTATCCCTTGGTCCAGTCTAGCTACCCAGTCAAATATAGTTGTTTCCTAGTCAAATATAGTCGTTGGTCCAGTCTAGTTGCCCAATCAAATATAGTTGTTTCCTAATCAAATGTAGTCGTTGGATGATCTGCTTTCTCTATTTAACATGCATCCATGATCGGGTTCTTTAACTTGTCCTGACGATGAACCACACTTGTTGGTTCGAAACGCATCAACAAATGAATTATGATGTGATTTTCACTCAAAACTCTTCTCAATAAATCTATAACTACTCTCTGACTCTGAACCCTGTCGTGCTAGTTGACCTAAAACTTGAGCTGAGAATTTTTCATCCAACCATGTTCCAAGGATCCTGCTCCTGAGCATCTAATAATGTCATATCATAAGAGCTAAAGCTCCTGGCAGTAATTGAATAATTACTCTTCCTCTCCACTTGCTCCCTTTTAGCAAATGACATTGATCCTATATCTAATATCCCCTCGGATATAACCACAAGTTGTCCTAGTAACCTATATGACTGCCCTTGTCTGATGCCAAGCACTACAACTGCATCCAAGGTCGCTCCCTCTGAATATAGAAGCATCTGTCCATCATGGAACAAAACTCCATATCCAACATCTTCCATGGCTAACAATGAGAGCATGTGTACCATCAATCCTGGAACAAATAAAATCCTCGTCGCCTCCAGAAATCCTCCTAACTCTAGCTAGAATCTGACACATCCAACCCCCTTCACTGCATGCATGGTACTAGTCCCACTAAACACACTATAGTCTAATCTTGTCTCTAAAATACTGCAAAACACTAACCTCATCCCCGTCATGTGACTGGATGTTCTACTATCCACTAGCCTCGATCCTATGCTAAGTCCTTCTAACATGGTTGAGGGTTTGTCTCGGTCCTTTGGGACACCCAAAAGTTCTGCTGCTAGTCCCCTGATTAATATGGTCTCCCTCTCTCCCTTTGAGGGTTGTCCCCTGATTAGTATGGTCTCCCTCTCTCCCTTTGAGGGTTGACCTCTGCTAATCATGTTCGTTGTTGGTATTGTCCCTTGTACCTATTGTTGGCTACTACCATCTCTACCAGCAATAGCTGGCCTATGCCTGTCATAGTAGATTCCCTGCCCGACACAATTTCTCCAATCATACCTAGTGTGGCATCCTATTTGTGGTACGATCCCCTGCAACCATTCCTGGCTGTCATTTGAAAACAATCTTGTCACATCTTTTCTATCGACATGTAGCATGACCTCTCACTATTCACGTGGTTGATATGTCTATTTCCATGACATTTCTACTATGACCACTTCAACCACCCTAATGTCATTGCAGCCCAACACCGCCCATGCTTGTGGTTGCTTCTTCTCAACCTAGGTTCTGTTTTGATTCCTTGCGCAACTGTAAGTCCCAATTGCTACTATCTAGCAGGCTATCAACCTATGGCACTTTTCAGCCATGTTAATTTTGTGTAGTGACTCATGAAACTATAGCTTTGCGCATGGCTAGCTCGATCATCTCTTTTTCCATTGTCCAATTTGCCTTGATCTCCTGCAGTCAACCTATGAGCGACCCAACTCGCTACAATTGTACTCAATGTAGTTGATTTATCACAGTTGCACCCACCAACTACTCCTGGAAGCAGCGGCCCAACGACTAGGCTTGACAATTGGCCCAACAATCTTTGTTGGCCACCTTTTCTTGGTGGCTTTGAGCCTATCCTACACCCAACACTTGTTGTCTTTAACCATCACAACTCTCTTACATGACGACAACCACCTCTGCATACCACTGATGCCCTCAATATGTCGTTGACCATCTGCCCCAATTGTCTCTCATCGAGTCGTCACCTACATAACCACTCGGTGGTTGTCGCCCCACTATCTAGTCTCTTGACAACTAGCAACTATTGTGGTGCCCCTGTCTTGTGATCCACTTCCTTACTTGATTGCCTACGCAACGATTTCTACAATCGACCCTTACGATTGAGTGGCTCTGACAACCCACTTAGTCTGTCATCCATTATTTATTGGTCTTGTGACACTTCATCTACAACTAATGGATCCAGTTGATGATCTTCGTGCTCAGCTCGCAGGTCTACCTATGGTTCTTGTAACCCTTGTTTGACGAGCCCCCCTTGCTTGTTTTTTTTTCTTTTTTTTTTTCTTATCTTTTTTTAACTTTCATTCGTGGACAAAAAAAATAGATGTAAAAAAGTTCCTTGGCCCAAAAAAAATCTCACCACCCTTTGAAAAAATATGGTTTTTATGATCCTGGCTAACCTGGTGTTGGAAATTGACAACTAATTATGTAAATTTAGGTAAAATGTATTAGTTATTAACAAGTTAGTTTTATACTGAAACATCGGGCATGTAACTGAGAAGGTTCATATAACACTGATGAATGCTCGAACTATTGTAAGGAGAACCATTTATTGATTGAATAGAGATTCCAATCCCTTGCCTCGTGGATGTTTCCTTGACACTATCAAGGTTTTACCACGTAAATCCTAAGTTAATACTTGTGTGGTTGTATTCAGTTTCCTGTTGGTTTCATTTCTTTCTTGTTTTGTAACCTCCATAAACTACAATTAGTATCAGAGCCAGTTAGTGGAGTTGAAAGTCTTGGAGAAATCGGAGCTCGAGAGAGAAATATGTTCAGTGCGTGTTAAAGATCAGAAATTTGTGGCGTGCATTTTAAAGACCAGAAATTTGTTGCGTGTTAAAGACCTCATCGCTACGTGGAGGCTCATTAATCTGCTGCATGCGTGTTAAAAGCAATGTTCCACCAAGGTTCTGGGACGAGGGGGTGAGGGAGCGAGGGGGTGCGGGAGCAGCCTATGCAAAAGCTCCCCACCATTTTTTAGGAAACGTGGGGGAGCATCAAGGTCTTAAAAACTTATAAATATAAAATATAATTTATTAATTGAGTTCACTATGACAATTGGGTTTGAATTGAAAAGCTGCAAAGCATGATCATTGATATGAATATCATTATCTAAATTTCTAATATCATATAAATTTAAAATTCTAATTTATAATCATGCATCATACATTATGATTAAAGTTTAAATTTTAAACCATATTGATGTTCCACTTCCTATTATGAACATTGAATACTGAACAGTGAATATTCAATATTGACATAAAATTATAAAAGTCAAGTTTGATACATCATACATCAAGAGTCCAAATTTTATAGAATTATAAAAGATTAAAGTCAAGTCTGATACATCAAGAGTCAAAATTTTATAGAGTGAGAATAACATTAACAATAAGAACATCAACATATCAAAAGATAAACGAGCATAATGCAAAATATGCCTCAAGGTAATGCCCCATGGTAATGCCCCAAGGTAATGCTCAAGCCTCAAGGTAATGCCCCGCTAGTCTCCGCATCCAGTGGCTACATGAATAAATCAGGATCAACCATATCACCATCTGAATCTGAATCACTAACATTCTCAAACATGCTATGTGGCACACCAACCAACCCCATCTATCTCTCATCAAGTCTCTCCTCCATATCTACATGTGCATCATCCTCTGGATCAAAATCCCATTGTGTTGTTGGTCCCTTCAAATACTCAGGTGTCTTCCTATGCTCAAGACGTAGGGCACTGTGAACTAACTTCTCCACTCTTCTAGAGGTAAGCTTGTTCCTCTTGATAGAGTGAATGAAGCTATATGTGGACCAATTCCTCTCTGCTGCAAAGGAACTAGCAATCTGAGACAACAAACGCATGGCTAGATCTTTGAGCTCTAGAGCATCATCCCCATGCATCCTCCACCAACCAATCAGGTCATCTTGGGCTAGATCTATGCGATCCACCTAAGCACCACGTGTGTTGAAGGGGCCACTAAGAGATGCAAACTGAACAAACTGTCTTCGAAATTTTGACCCCTCCTCTTCACTATACATCTTTGCAATTGCATCTAGGAAACCTTTCTTTACCTCTGGATCATCAATAGGAGGCACCCTCCCAAGTCTTTCAACATACCATTTTGGGTTTAATGCATAAGCTGCCATGTGCAAAGGTGTGTTCATGTGATCCCACCTACGCTAAATGATGGATCGAATCTGGGAAGTATAGAACTCTAATGAGGGCTCCCTCTGCTGAATGGCTACCTTCACACGACCCAGCATGCTATCAAAAGTCTCATAGATTTCTCCAAGATTAGGAGCATTTGAATCAGTGTAACGAAGGACCTCCACAATAGGGCCTAAGAATGACACCAAACAAGAACAATCTGCCCGCCAATCATTGTCCAACACCTGAAGCCTGACCTTCTTCCCAGTGTATGTCTTTGATTCTGACCACCTTCCCCACTCTGAACTCATAACCAAGGATTGTAGAGGTGCTTGTACCTCTATCATCCTCTCCAATAAGAGAAAATAGCTAGCATATCTAGTATTAGTGGGCTTGAGGAATTCCTTCCTCGTGTGAGCCCTGTACATAGCCAAGGAGGTGTGGTGGTTGCAGATAAACATCTTCACATCTCTTGCAACTGATGCTAAGTTTGATATCCACTGAATCTTGCCAATGTCTTTCAGTGCATTATTGAGCGCATGCACACAACAAAGAGTCCAAGAAATGTGTTGATTCCTATTCTGAATCAATAACTTAGCTGATCTACAAACTGTTGTTGCATCTGTCACAACCTGTACCACACTATCAGGCCCAACATCCTCTATAGCTTCTCGAAGAAGCTCAAATTGGAAAGATGCATCCTTGCACCTTTTAGAACAGTCAACAACTTAAGAAATAATGGACCTTTTGAAGATGTCACTATGATGTTGATTAGTGAGCGCTTTCGGATGTCAGTCCATCCATCCATAACAAAAGAGCAACCAAACCTCAACCATGTTTGTCTCATTCTCTCTTTCTGCACATTAATTTTTGACACTTATCTATTCAAAATTGTTGTTCGTAGTTTATGTTCTTCGGGTGGTACATATGAAGGCCCTATTTTTGCAATTTCTTGGACCATTTCCTTGTAATAAGGAGAACAAACAACATGGAAGGGAATTCCATTGGCAGAAAGAAATTTGCCAATTGCATCATCTGTGTCATCTCGATCTAGAATGTTGTACATCCCAGACACTGTACCAGTACCACCCATTGCAGAAGAACAAGATACACCAGTGGAAACCTTTGTCTTTTTTGATGAAGCACTCGATGGAGGAATATTTGTGGATGGATCAACATGTCTACTAGAAAACAATGCTTTTCCAGTGGCTACCCTTTCTAGCCTCCAAAGTTGCTCTCTATGAGTTGAATTTAGGTTCTTGGAGAAACACATATTGACTCATTTACCTGTAATAGCCAAAATGTGTTGCTTCACCCTAGTATAACTGCCAACAAAGTGATGCCCACAAATATTGCAGACCCAATCACGTGAGCCACCACCAACTTTTGGATTCTTTTTCGACAGTCTAGTTGCATATATTAGAAGTGGTTTTAGAGGATTAAATGTCCCCTTTGCAAATTTTTCCAGCTCTCTTGGTGGGCCTCCAGAATCTACACCATGCCTATTCTGGTATCTTGCCCCCTTGTGACTGCTTTCAACTTCTTCTTGTGAATCATGTGGCTCACTACCACTATAGCTACTGTGACTATTCTCGTTGTTCCTAGAAGAAGTTTGACTTTGACTCATAGTTGTAACTTTGTAAGTTGTAAGTTGAATGACAAATCAAAATGTAAGTTGCAGCCTGTAATGAAAATTAAAAAAAAAAATTAGAAACATTACAACTACAACACATGCCACACACATTAAAGTTTTGATTCTTGAACACTGATTTATTTTTTTAATTTACAAGAAAAAATTAAAATAGAAATTAATGCAGTAAAAAATTATAAACAATTTAAAAAAAATAAAATTTACAAAAACAGTTTCAATTTTTTTTTTTTAAAACACAGTGAACACTCAAAACATAAACTAAAAAAAAGAAATGAAAAAAAAAACAACATCCTAAAAAAAATTTAACAGTGAAACTGAAGTTTGTAATTTATTTTTTGTAGAAATCAAAATGCAAACACTGTAATACTATAGAAAGCAGTGGAAACAATGTCCTTTTCATGTTCTTGTTAAAAAGGGTAACAAGCAGCGAAACTAGCAATGGTATGTTCCACAGGGTTGTTCTCCTGTGCAAAGTACAAAACAAAAAGAAGAAGCCAAACTCAAAGAGAAATAGGACATCAACAGTTTGGTTCTTGAATACAACGAGTGCGAGCAAGAGGATTTATCCATTGCTGCAGCAAAACCAATTCATTGGTCTCCAGCAAACCTAGAGTTATCGATACAGAACAAAGGAATACCAATATTCATCCAAATAAAGCCTCCAAATAGCTATATGCCTGAACAAGGAGACTATTTCTTTTCAGACAGAGTGCCGAACTGTTTAGGGATAGTTTCTTGTTGCAAGGTTATGGTATTTGATTCAATAGTATATTACTATATAGTATATTACTATATAGTATATACAATAAACAAAACAAAAAAAATTAACAAAAAATGAAGAAAAAATAAAACACGCAATTACAGAATCATAGATAACGCAGATTCAAAAAAAAATTAAAAATAAAAATAAAAATAAAAATTACTAACAGTTCTATTACTTCTGTACTTACCTGTAGCAGTCTGCTCCCGCTGCTCACTGGAACCCGAACAATGCTGGACTAGCAACTGTTGCACTGGCGCATGACTTCTCACTGGAACAAATTACAATGTTGGATCGTGGACGTGGACTAGCAAGTTGGCAACTGTTGCAGCCTGCAGTGGTGCTCGTAGGATGCTCGACGGGAGGTAGGAGTTCTGAATTCGAGTGGAGCGAAGGTTGTGAGTGGAGCAAACACTGTGAGTGTGAGGGTTCAATGTTCACGCTTGCGGCTTTATAAGTTTATAACATGAAACTCCAAAACCCTACGCTTGAGTTTAAGTGTTAATTAAAGGTTAGTTTTAGTTTTAAGTTAATTAAAATTTAAAGTTTAGTTTTTGTGTTAAAACATTTAATTTAAATCGTTTTTTTCATAAACATGTACCACGTCCCCCCTCGTCCCTCCACGTCCCCTCACAACCCTCCTCATCCCCCTTTTCGGAAACGCCCCCTCAGGAAAGGGAAACAACTCCCTGGCATGTCACCTTGAGTACCCTCATTTTTGGGAGCGTGGGGAAACGACCCCTACTCGTCCCCAAGTCCCCAGAGCACAAGGGAGGGAGGAAACTAGACCCCTAGGGGGGGGATGGGGTGAGTCCCCGTGAAACACTGGTTAAAAGCTGCAAGTGATGCGTGTTAAAAAGACCTGCATGTGAAAAGCTACCAGAACTGCCAAACGCCGAGGAGGAGGAGCATGGAAGCATGGAACAAGGAACGGTATGCAAGGAATCTGCGTGGACCAAAGCGTGTGAAGACCTGAGCCATCTGCATGGACCAGAGTCATCAAGCACTGAAAAAGGATGACCGTGTGTGCCTCTGCATATCACGTACCATAACTGATGCCTGCCAAGAAGGTCACCTGTGTGTGAAGAAGGTTTTGCCTCTGTGGAAGATCTAGGTAAAATAATTTGAAAGCAATTTCTTTTCCCAGGAAATTTTTCCAGAAATTCATTAAACTTTGAAGGAAAGAAAAACAGGTTTTTTCATTAAAATTTGAAGGAAAGGAAAACAACTTTGCTCTTTGGAAACTGAAAGTTAGGGATTTGCTGGTGCAATAAGGGTCGCACAAGGCATTGGACGAGGCAAATAAGAAACCTACAACCATGACTGATTCGGACTGGGAGGACTTGGATGCCCAAGCTCTTAGTACCATCAGGTTATGCCTGGCGGATGAAGTTCTCTTCAACATTGTTGAAGAGAGTTCAACTTCAGGTTTATGGGAAAAACTGGAAAAACTATATATGACAAAGTCATTAACCAATAGAATTTATTTGAAAAGACAACTGTACAGTGTTTGAGTGAAGAAGGGTTCAAAAGTTGCCGAACATTTGAATGCTTTTAATACACTTATATGCCAATTAACGGATATGGAAGTTAAAATTCAGGAAGAAAACAAAGCTATAACTTTGTTGTGTTCTCTGCCCGAATCATGGGATCACTTCGTAACTTTAATCAGTTTGAGCACCACTGATTCTTTGAAATTTGAATCAGTTATGGGAGCTCTCTTGTCTAAAGAAGTACGATGGAAATCCAGTGATGAAACAACTGCATCAAAAGCCATGTTAGCTAGAGGATGGTCAAAGGAAAGAAGAGAAAAAACAAAGGGGTCTTCCAGATCTAAATCAAAGGGAAAGAAGTGTAAGGCAAAATGTTGGCACTGCAATAAAATTGGACACCTGAAGAAAGACTGTTGGAAACGACAAGAGTCTGATAACTCGAAGAAAGAAGCAAATCAGGTTGATTCAGGTATTATAGACGATGTTTTATTTGCTGAAGAATTACGTATGATAGATGAAACTTCATGTAATGTCTCTCAAGGTGTTGAAAGCTGGTTGTTAGACTCTGGTGCTTCTCATCACGTGTCCACACAAAAATTGGTTTATTTCATATGAACATGTAAATGGTAGTTCTGTGTTTATGGGTAATAATGTATCATGTCAGACTGTTGGGATGGGAAATATCAGGATTAAAATATATGATGGCACTGTTAGAACATTAACTAGTGTTAGACATGTACCTGATTTGAAGAAAATTTTGATTTCTTTGGGAGTGTTGGAATCAGATGGTTATAAGTTTACATGTCAGAATGGTGTGTTGAAAGTCTTTACAGGCGCCCTAGTTATTATGAAAGCAGAAAAGGTCGAAAATCTTTACAGACTCAAAGGAAGTACTCATATTAGTTAAGTAGCGATTGTGTCAAAAAAAGAAGAAGCAAGTACTTGCCTATGGCATCAGCGATTGGGTCACGAGCGAGAAAGGTCTTCAAACACTGATGAAACGTAAATCTCTTCCCAATTTGAAATATTTGAAGTTGGATTTCTATAAACATTGTGTGTATGGAAAACAGTGTAAACAAAGATTTAAAACTAGAAATCATAATAGTAAAGATATTTTAGACTATATTCATTCTGATCTGCGGAGACCACCTCCTGTTGTATCATATGGAGGTGCTCTATATTTTTTAACGTTTATTGATTATTTCTCCCGTAAAGTTTGGGTCTTTATGCTAAAAAAGAAAGCTGATGTATTAAATGTCTTTGAACAATTTAAAACAACAATAGAGAAAAGAACAGGCAAACCAATTAAATGTTTAAGAACTGACAATGGTGGTGAATTCACTTCAATAGAATTTGAACAATACTGTAAGGATGAAGGAATTGTTAGACACAAAACTGTTGTTTATACTCCTCAGCAAAATGGTGTCGTTGAACGTATGAATTGGACTCTTATGGGAAGAGCTAGAAACATGATCAGCAATGCTAACTTGCAAAAGGAGTTGTGGGCATAAGCAGTGTCCATTGGTTGTTATTTAGTTAACAGATCACCTTCAGTAGCAATTAATTGTAAAATTCCTGAAGAAGTTGGACAGGTCAGTCTTGTGATTATTCACATTTAAAGATATTTGGCTATGATGCTTATTCTCGTATTCCTAAAAATCAGCGTTCAAAATTAGATCCAAAATCGAAATGTTATGTCTTTGTTGGTTATCACTATGCAATGAAAGGATACAGGTTGTGGGATCCTACATCGCGAAAGATAGTCATTAGTAGAGATGTAACATTTGATGAATCTTCTCTTTTAAAATCAAATGTTGAAAGAATTGAACAGGAACATGTATCGCCAAATCAACAAGTTTAGTTGGAGGTTAGATTTTTTGGTGACAGTCAAAAGGAAGAAAAATCTTATGAAGAAAAAGGTGTTGAAGATACAAAGGAAACTATTGAAGTTTCTAAACTAGTTCAACAACCAATCACTCTAAGAAGGTCTACAAGGAAAAGAAAAACTCCCAAAAGATATGAAGATTCTGCTTCATCTTTTGCTTTGATTACTAAAGATGGGGAACCTTCTTGTTATCAGGAAGCAATAGATGATACGGATAGCAAAAATGGAAAACGACTATGGAAGAAGAAATGGATTCCTTAGCCAAGAACAATACCTAGGATCTTGTAGAACTTCCTAAAGGGAGAAGTGTTGTTGGATGCAAATGGGTCTTCAAACTGAAACGGAAAGTTGATGGAAGTATCAAAAGGTATAAAGCAAGACTGGTAGCAAAAGGGTGTTCTTAGGTTGAAGGTATCGACTTTCATGAGATTTTTTCGCCAGTTGTAAAACTTGTTTCTATTCGTACTATGTTGACACTAACTACATTACTTAACCTTGAGTTAGAACAGTTAGATGTTAAAACAATTTTTCTACATGGTGATTTGAATGAAGAGTTATATATGGAACAACCAGAAGGTTTTGTACAAGGTCACAGCAGAAGATCAGTTTGCAAGCTCAGGAAATCATTGTATGGTCTGAGGCAGCCTCCCAGACAATGCTACAAGAAGTTTGACTCCTTCATGGTGAGCTAGAACTTTATTAGAAGTGAGTATGATCATTGTGTATACTTCAAAAGTTTCAATGGCATATTCATATCTTAGCGTTGTATGTTGACGATATGCTTATTTCAAGCAAAAGCATGGAAGAGATCAGCAGGTTAAAGGCTCAGCTCTCTAGGACGTTTGTTATGAAGGATCTTGGAGCAGCGAAACATATCTTGGGCATGGAGATACACAGAGACAGGAAAAATGGTAAGCTTTGGTTATCGCAGCAAAAGTATGTGGAGAAAGTACTTGAAAAGTTCTGTATGAACAATGTGAAACCTATTAATGTTCCATTAGCTTCCCATTTAAGCTTTCTTCGGTTTTGAGTCCTAGAAATGATGAAGAAAAGCAGTATATGTCTCATGTATCATATGCAAATGATGTAGGCAACTTAATGCATGTGATGGTATCTACAAAACCTGACATTTCACATGCAGTTAGAGTTGTCAACAGGTTCATGGCAAATCTAGGTGAAGAACATCGGCGAACAGTGAAATGGGTGCTTCAATATCTAAGAAGCACAAGTGACCATTGCATCATCTTTAATGGTAGTGAAGGATCAATCTGCGGATATGTAGATGCTGATTATGCAAGTGATTTGGACAAAAAAAGATCTACTACAAGTTATGTCTTTACTCTTGCAGGTGGAGCAATTAGTTAGATGTCAAAGCTTCAAGAAACATTTGCGTTGTCCACCACCAAAGCAAAATATATAGCTACTTCAGATGCCAGTAAAGAAGCAATCTGGTTAAAGGGTCTACTTGATGAGATTGGAAGGACGTAGGAGAAAGTGAATGTACTTTGTGGCAGTCAAAGTGCTATTCACTTGGCTACAAATCCTGCTTATCATAGTAGAACCAAGCACATTGATGTAAGATATCATTTTCCGAGACATGTGATTTGACATGTGATCGATGGTGGAAAAGTAGCTCTTCAAAAGGTCCATACGTGAGAGAATTGTGCAAACATTTTCACAAAGCCAGTTACAGTAGAGAAGTTGAGATGGTGTTTAGCTTCTCTTGGCTTGCAGAAAAGATGATGAATGAGCATGGGTAAGGGATTAAAAAAATTGTTGTCAAGGTGGAGTTTGTTGGAAATTGACAACTAATTATGTAAATTTGGGTAAAATGTATTAATTATTAACAAGTTAGTTTTATACCGAAACATTTGTTATGTAACTGAGGAGGCTCATATAAAACTGATGAATGCCTGAACTATCGTAAGGAGAACCATTTATTGATTGAATAGTGATTCCAATCCCTTGCCCTGTGGATGTTTCCTTGACACTTTGTCAAGGTTTTACCACGTAAATCCTGAGTTATTACTTGTGTGGTTGTATTCAGTTTCTTGTCGATTTCATTTCTTTCTTGTTTTGCAACCTCCATAAACTACACTTAGCTCCAGTGATCCGACACAAACCTAACACCTATAAATCCGAGATCAATTTAGAGTTTTAGCTTTGATACCATGTAACGATTTCACAAACCCAACAACCAATATTCGATTCCCAACAATTATTAACTGAAAGAATACACGGCTAAGTTCCCAACCAAAAAAATGTTTTGCAAAAGCAAAATTACACAATAAATCACATACATATAAACATATTTCTACCCAATCAACAGTTCTTCATTAATAAATTGATCACAAAACCTACTTGGGCTCCCGTACTAAGGATAATGGACCAACTGAGAAAATACAAAATTGATCACCAACCTCACTACACTCTCTCAGACCCAACACATGCTCACTGAGAAGCCTCTCTCAATCTTATGTTGTTGTTTGGTCTTAGCACCTCTAGGCTCACATTAGGCTCAATTTATAACTTTCCTAAGCTAAGATTAACGACCAAAATTAGCTTGTCAAGTTAATTGAAGATAAGTGACATTACTTTAGTTAACTATCATTTCTTTAGCTTTCTCTTCTTTAACTCAAGTACAATCATAAATTTAGCTTGCCTTACATGCACATCACATCAACATGCGAGAACTCACTTGCACACTCTGCAAGTTAAATGCAAGCTCCTAACAAGGCAAAACACAAGACTAGAAGTACCTTCCGAGCTACAAAGCTCAACAAATTTTGCATGAGGAGATTTCTTTCTGATTGATTAAAGAGATTCTCGTGGAATTGTGTAAGTTTATTGTTGATTTTCTTCCATTTTAAATATTATATTATGTGTATTAGGGTTTCTAGGTGTGCCATGTAAAAAATTGTAATACTTTTCTTAAAATATTAAGTCTTCATGATACGTAAAATTTGTTTCTTTGAATCCTTTAAGAGAACTTTGACATATGCATCTACTAAATTTAAAATCTTCCATTTAAGAAATTCACTAGGATTTCTAAGTAGAGATACTCTTTCTCTCACCCTCTTCCTAGATTTTTCCCTAAATGACTCCATTGCCCAATTAGATAAAGGCACTAGTCTAGCAAGTGTTGGTTAAACCCTAATTCCTGTACTTTCTCTTTTTGTTGGTAACTAGGGCTAGGGTTAGGCTAAATTTGCATTTTTAGCAAGTTAATATGTATGTGTTATCCCTATCAAAGGGACTGCATTTAATAAACTAGAAAAAGACTAAATCTAGCATTATTTCCATGTCAAAACCCTAGAATAGAGTTGACATCATCATCTTTATTTGTTGTTTTATGCATGGTCCAGCAAAACTATGTTATTTAACCTCAACCTAGTCTGCCCCTTTGATAGACTTGTTCGTTTGTTGATCCATCATTGGTAGGCTATCTTTCAGAGCTGCTATATGCTACTGTGTGCCCTAAATCTGCATACTTTACAAATCCAACCTTGGGGAAGTGTACTTCAACTTTGGTAGATCTTATCATAGCCTTTCTAGGCTCTGCCGATACCTTTCCTCTCCAATCATTAGACCTTGCATCACCATAAAACCTTTCTTTATTGGATGTCCTTAGATTTAATTCACTACAAAGTAGCTAGAGAGAAGCCACGAGATAGCAATGGTGGTTGATCTCTTGTTTCCATAAGACCTAGATTGACTAGTGGGACCTTGCACTAGACCTACTAGATTTTGCGGTTACAATGCCAAGATTCACTATACTTTCATTCACCATTACAATTACACTGAAGTCATCAGACACTGCTGGTACATAGTCGTGGCTACAAAATGCAAACATGCACCAAATTCTTGAAAACCCACTAAGCTTCCATATGCAGCAACCGCTATTACAATGAAGACATGGATTTGTTGTACCTCAAGCACCAATAATGATTCAGCCACACTAGAGGGAATATTCATATATGAATGCACTTACAGTTCGGAATGTGTTGCTTGTGTAGGAAATAAGCATGAAAGTCTTTCCTATAGGACTATGCCCCCCAAGATCCGCTATATTTTCATCCAACACCACAATCACATTGAAGTCATCAGATATTGTCGGTACATAGTCGTGGCCAAAATGCAAACATGCCCACACACTAGATTATCAAAAACCCACTGAGCTTCTACATGCAGCAACCACTATTATAGTGAAGACATGGATTTGTTGTGCCTCAAGCACCAATATTGATCCAACTGCACTAGAGGGTAAATTTGTATATGAATGCACTTACATTTGGGAATGTGTTGCTTGTGTAGGAATTAAGCATGAAAGTATTTCTCATAGGAATATTCCCCACAATCACACACATAATAAATTTGGCAGTACTCATGGTTGCTCTAACTCTTCAGAAAAACAAACTATATTTGCCGGAACATTTCCCATCCCAAATCAAGCCCAAGAAAGTGTCATTATTTACACATTCTAGACTGGAAAACCAATGCACAAATTAGCTCTGAATCAAACTGCAATATCCCCTTAAAACCCAAATTAAAACCCTTTCAGAATGCATTGTCATCTACTCTGAGTGCCATCAAAATGAAACTTCAAAGACAACAAACTATAACAACAGAAATCCTGCTCTAGACAAGTAACAAATGAATAAAAAAAAGCAGACCCAATATAAAGGAAATGGATTAATTACCACTGCATTCACAAACGCTACATAACTCAGCTAACAGCACAGAACAGACAGTCAAAAGTTCTAAAGCAACACCAAGACCGATTAGAAACTAGAAAGCAAAATAGTTCTCAAATTAATATTTAAAAAGGTGTTACAGAGATATTAGCAACAACTGGAAATGGCTCATTTAGAGGAAAAGAAAATACATGTCAATCCAGAACATCACATCTGGGATCTGTACTCGCAAAAACATATTATTTCTTAGGGTAATTTACAATTGCAAATTTAAGGTAGGCAATCAAGCCATCATATTGTTGAAGTAGATTACCACCTACTCAATGGTCACCCCAACTTGTCAAACAAAATTATAGTCAACTTGTGCATGTCACCATTTATAAGTCATGACATTTCTTATAGCCAAATCACTCAAATGATGGCTAAATAAAAATATTGAAGATATCTAGCTAATAGCAAATGCTTTAGGCCGACATATTTGGCAATGATGCTTTTAATCTTCTTAAGCCATATAGTGCATTCATCAATAATATACCCATTTCTCAAACATTGACAAAAATCCACTACAAACTAGTCCATAAGAACAAATTTCATGATTTATGACTTCGCACAAAACAACACAGTTATGCAAAAATTTATTAACTTTAACAAAGTAATTTATATCAATAAATTAACCTGATTACCCTAAGCAAAGGCAGAACAAATTACAGGCATCCACACAGTACCAAAAATCTCGAAATGGTGGAATGTGTAAAACTTATTCTAACTAAGAGTAGGAGGCATAGCAATATACTTCCTGGCATTAATACAAGATAGTTTGTTTCCCATAAAAATTGTAGTAGTGCCGCAGCACCATGCATAAAAGCAAGAAGCAAAAATTATAAACTTGAATGCTAGCCATTTATCTACAGAGACAAGCCCCAATTTAGATTCAGTAACAGTAGAGGGCAAATTCATAAGTGAATGCACTTATCATTGAGAATGTGTTGCTTGTGTAAGAAATAAATATGCAAGTACTTCCCACAGGACCATCCCCCAGAGTCACACACTTAATAAATCTGACAGTACTCATGGTTGCTCTGACTCTTCAGAAAAACAAACTATATTTGCTGGAACATTTCCCATCCTGAATCAAGGCCAAGAAAGTGTCAGTATTCACACATTCTAGACTGCAAAAAAAATATACAAATCTGCTCTGAATCAAACTTCAATAACCAGTTAAAACCCAAATCAAGACCCATTCACAATGCATTGTCATCAACTCCGAATGCCATCAAAACAAACCTTACTTCAAATACAACTATAACAGGAGCCATGAAACAAATGAATAAAAAAGAAGAAATCCAATATATAGGAAATGGATTATTACCACTGGATTCACAAACGTTGCTTAGCTCAGCTACCAGCACTAGAAAGCAGTTCTCAAATTAATATTTAAAAAGGTGTTCCAGAGAGATTAACAACCATTAGAAAAAGGCTCATTTGGGGGGAGTGTGGAATGCATGTCAATCCGGAGCATCACAATTGGGATCTGTACTCCCAAAAACATAATTTTTTCTCAAGGTTGCAAAATTTTTGGGGGGGGAGTGTGGAATGCATGTCAATCCAGAACATCACAATTGGGATCTGTACTCCCAAAAACATACCTTTTTTTCTCAAGGTTACAAAACTAAGATAGGCAATCAAGCAATCATTCTGTTGAAGTAGATACCAATAGTTCACTTGGGGAATATTCTCAATTTGTCTAATGTCAAACTGAGACGAAAACCAAACTAAATCTTACTAAACTGTGTTCATCATTTCTACCGTCTACTCAATGGTCACCCCAACTTGTCAACTAAAATTATAGTTGACCTGCGCATGTCGCCATTTATAAGTCATGACATTTCTTATAGAAAAATTTAGAATGATGGCTAGAAAAAAAATACTAAAGATATCTAGGTAATATAACGTGCTTTAGCTTGACATATTTGACAGTGATGCTTTAAATCTTCTTCATCCATAGTGCATGCATCAATAATATTATCCATTTCTCAAGGATTGACAAAAATCCAGTACAAACTAGTACATATGGATAAAATTCACAATTTACAGCTTGGCACAAAACAACAAAACAACATAGATATACAAAAATTATTAACTCTGAGATAAACAGAGTACTTTATATCAATAAGATTAACCTGATTACCCTAAGCAAAAGCGGCACAAGAAGTTACAGGCATCCACACAGTATCAAAAATCTTGAAATTGTGGAATGGGTGAAATGTATTCTTCCATGAACGAACTAACAGTAGAAGGCATAGCGATATCCTTCCTAGCAATAATACAGGATAGTCTGTTTCCCCTAGAAATTGTTGTAGTGACACAACACCATACATAAAAGCAAGAAACAAACACTATAAATTTGAATGCTAACCATATATCTACAGAGACAAAATTGTGTGGAATAGAGACAAGAACAAACTAAATGATGGCTAACCAGATCAACTGCCAAGAAAAATGGTGGAACGGTGTTTCTCTGTTCTTAGGCTCAGCATCTCTTTCTAAGAGTTCTCTGGTATAATTTTAATTTATCCTGGACCTTTATGCTATGGCTTCTCTTGCAAAGGATCCTTTACAAGTTGACTCGGACGATTCAGGGGAATTGCATCTCCTATTCTCCTTTTGAAAATCCCTATCCTGAGAGCAAGATAAGAGCTAGGCAGTATGCCTGCTCTCTACCCTCAAAGAATCTGCCAAAATAACTTGGTAAGAGTAGCTTCCATGGACATGTTCCCAATGCTTACGCTACCTCTACCATGATCCGTGGATGTAGATATTCTGCTAGAATCAAAGAACTTGAAAAAAAAAAAATATGCGGACCATCATCCCCTTGAAACCCGTATTTGGTTCAAATATTGGAAGGCCTAGGAAAAGATAGTCTGTTTCCCTTGGAAGGTGTTTCCCTTGGAAGGTTTCTTCTTCCTGGACCTGGCCTTGGCCATTTATCTCTTTGACCCCATCCATCTGACCCTGGCATGCCCTGCAGTAAACTGTTCCCCCATTCCTACAGGTCCACGGTCTGAATCCTTCAGAATAAACAAACAGATCATCTAAGTACAAACATAATTTCCTATGAAATCCGATCGAATTGTTGGGGCTCAGAACAGATTACAACCACATCAAATGAAGTAAAAGGATAGCAGTAGGATGAGGAGCATGGACTCGAAAATGCAGAAAAGCTTCCAAACAATGTCGTTGATGCCAGGCAATCAGATTCAAAACCAACGCATATTCATTTTCGTCCGTCCAAATCCCCATTCCCTTCTTCATCCTCAGTTTTTTGCTGATTCTGATTCGCTTCTTTCATTAATTCGCACTGCTATCTCTACACTGCTAATTCATGTCAATTACTAAAAATGAATGAATAAATAAGTGACTTATGGTCCAACTCATAAATCTACCAAAATAAAATGGAGATGGAAAGTGACTGACGTCTAACGATGCAGAGAAATTATCACAGCAATACGAGTTTCATGTTCAAACCTTCTAGAAGTAGATATGCAAGACATTCAATAGAACAACGAGTTTCATGCTCAAGGATCTCCCCTGCCTAAGAAATTTAAATGCGGAGTTTTTTACAACTTTCAATAAACGAATTTGTACAGCCCTTTTCCATTTAAAAGTTTGGCAAATGAATATGAGGTTCAAATGCCATATTTTGCAATGGTTTCAAGGGATCTACCTTATCTAAATGTCCAGAAGTAAACTGATATTTAAATGTACTGATTTATTGATTGATTTTAGAGTAAACGGTAGAAAGCACATTTCATTTCAAATAGGTCATCCATATCCCGATTATGTAATGTGCACAACCATCCAAGAAAACTTCACTAACATTCTAGAACAAGCAATGCTCACCCGTGCCCGTAGTCTCAAATAGTTGAGTAACTTAATTACAGGCATCAATTTTAAGGTCAAATCAGAGGACTCAATTGCCCATTTTGTTCCCCTGGGAAAAATAGAGTTGAAAAACGTCCAATCCCCCTTACTCTGATTTGTATTTTCAGTATGCTTGTATGCAGCATTCCATCAGTATATAATTGTCATACATGTCTACGCCTTCTGCCTCATCTACGAAATTGTATGAGCTTAAGTCCTCATTTGGTCTCTGGGGAGGATCAAACTCAAAGAACTCGACCCCTCTTGTGTGCCTTTCTCCCTATCCTCTAAGAAATCTTAGTTCTCTTTTGACCCTTCAAAATAAAACCACTATTCTGAGTGAAACCTTCCTGTAAGTTTTCAAATTGTACAACATATTCTATAGTAGTATTCTCTATATTTTTAAGGGAATCATTGTTGTCCATCTTAGGAATGGGGTGTTGAACTAAGAGGAGTCTTAAAAGTGGAGTACCCTACCGTTGTTAAGATTGGTGTAACCTATTAAAATTGAGCCTCCCCTAGAAATCATGTTTTTTTTTCCTTTTTCCTTTTTTGAATGGGTAAAACTCTAGCTCAATCAAAACTCTCCGTTTATGAGGTGTCCAAGTTCTCACCATGGTTTGGGAGGTTCACACTGGTTAGTCATAATTAACCATGTATCAGTACTCTTAGGTGTCTTTGCCGGCTAGTGTAATGACATTCTTATTGGTTCTGTATGCTTGGGTTTCCCTTGAGTCTGTAGGGGATTCTGCATTTAGTCCCAAAATGCATTTATAAACACCCTCAATTTTAAATCTCATCACAAATAGAAATGCATAATTTTGACAAGTTAAACAGAACCATTGTATGATAATAACAAAAAAATTACAACATAACCCTGCTATTATCAAGACTTTCAATCAGATATTTTCCCAAAAGACCGCTGCTAACCAGAAATTGTCTAGATGAACAGTGTTACAGTATTTGTGCATGTTTTAGATATATGATATGCCTTTTTTCACAGACGATTAGAACCATAATTGAGATACAAGCATGAACACTCTATCTGGATTTTAGATAGAGTGTATATTGATAATATAAACAGAGTGCAGGAACGGTTAACAAACCTTTAGCATTTCCATCTCCAAGAATGACAACTTTGTCCTGGCAACCGTGCTTACCCTTGACACCAAAAGTTTGCAAGACTATAGAGTTCTGCAGGATCTCCTGTATCCCATCACGAATTGCAACGTCTTCCTGACAAATCAGTTTCACGGGGATCGAACACGCGCACAAAGCTATTCAACAGAGCACGGTGTATGGCAACCTCTGTAGAGAACGACTGGCGCAACGGCTATTCACAAGCCAATCCTCATTGAACTCCTATGGGAGATCTTAAATAAATAATACCTTCACATTTAAAAATCCTGAAACGAAGAAAAAAAATAAGAAACATGAGAAACTCAATCCAAAAGCACTAGGAAAATCACAAAAATGTCAGCAACCCGCAATACCTGAAAACTTTGAACTTGAATCAAAAGACACTTTCTTTCTCACCCGCCCCTGCGTATATTTCCTCTGCGATAACATTAACAACCAGGCCACCGGATCGAACCAGGGGCTTCTGAATCACATTCTCCACAGCCTTGGTTTCTCGGGTTTCCATGCCACGAGCCAGATATAGCCGGCCCTGCACATCACAGATATGGCAGCAAAAAACCGCAGAGGAAAAACCGAGCATAGTCATAACATGGCTTATGGGCTTTATCAGCTCTGCAATGTTTAGATTTATTACGGCTGCTCCATTCGTCTGGCGTCAGGCATGGTTTGCTTCCCACCCAGTATCTTCGTCATTCCCTTCCTTCAAAAGCCCTTCCCCTTCTTCGTTATTAAAAGACCTTGGAAAAAAGGAAGCCTGCGGGATTCGAACAGGGGACGACCTACACCCAAGAATTTTGTCCCAGCACCCAAAAAGACGGCTTCAACCGTCTTACTGGAGTCGTCTACGGAGGTGGACGAATGGCCATTAAAAGTGGTGAAGGTGGTCTTAATTTTTTTAAATCATGTAGTTGATGATGGAAATAGATTTAGTATCATTAAAAAAATTTAAGGTTTTTAAATAAATTTTGAAAGTTTTTTTAATACAAAAAAGCTATATTATGTTTAGTTATGATAAATTTATAATGGACCTAGATATGGCATGCAAATTTGAGATTGAGATATTATATTATGATCACCAAAAAATACAGAACCTCACACAAAACTAACAAATAATAAATGGGTAGTGAATGGAACAACAAATAATAAATGGGTAGTGAATGGAACAGCTATAGCAAAGCAGTGTGTGAAAATTTCGAGTGCTGAGCAAAGTAGAAAAAATAAAAACGGGGTTCATAATAAATACCAGAAAATTAAGAAAAGTTGATAAATGGATTAAGTACCCCACAGAATGAATTCTTGAATATGGTGCCCAACATTTCTTGTAGCTATGCACATTTTAGAATTTGTTTAGAAAACAAAGACCTTCTTTTGAGAAAGCATTAGCCACTTTGTTTTTTCCTCTATTTATATGGTGAATTGAATAGTTCTTTGGTGATTTCGTGATTTCCAGATAGAGTCAATCCTGCTCAACCACCCTGAAAGATTGTGATTTTTTATGGAATGAACTGACTTTATATGATCAATAATGATCTTGGAGTCACCAAAAATATGCAGTGCCTTGATGTTTAGATAATCACAAAACTTTAAAAGTCCTGCCAACATCATTGCCTCTACTTTGTTGTTTGTCCCTTTACCTCCATGCCATAAAATTTCAATACCCTGGTTCTCTCTTGAAATAATATAGACCCCACATGCACAATATCCCTTTTGTGCGACCCCATTGAAGTATGCACGTGGAATATTTGTGAGATCCATATTACATGCCTGCAGCTTTCCAACTTTTTGATGAATAACGGAGATTTGCAGACAAAGAACAATGAGAGAATGTATTCACAAACAAAAAGATAATTTTTCTTATTGTTTTAGAAGAGGCCCAGTTCCTCCATTTTCATATAGCTTATAAGGTAAGCAATGAAATAGGCCTCCATTCGGATTTCATATTGCACAACCATTCAAAGGCTTCATTAAGAGAGAAGAAAATATATTGAATCCAAAATGGTCAGTAAGGCACTTCCATATCCCCAGAGTGTGAACAGCATGGGAAAATATGGTAATTGGTTTCTTCATTCGATTTAAAGAGATAGGACATATAGCAAGCCCGCTCCAATTTCTTTTTTGAAAATTTTCCCATATTAGATTTTATCCTGGAAAACAAGTCAAAAAAAATAATTATCTTGATGGAGTAACCTGTTTTCCAAAAAAATGTCTTACATTTACAAAAATCTCTGCCCATTTTTTTCAAAATGTCCATAATTTTGGATAAAAAAACATAATGGTGAGACTACGGCCTCCTATTATCCCGCCGCTGCACTCCATGACAAAACTGAGCGGAATCATTCTATTGGCGCCATAATAGAAAACCAGAACCAAAACCACTGTGAAATTCAAAACGATTTTCCACTCCCTCTCATATACCAGTTTACAAAACCTACCGGATTGTCCCCGGGCAAGAACCTTGCCGTTCCCACACGCCATAACAGTTAAGTCGGCTGAGTCACGGTCCCTTAGCATCCAATTGGCAAAACTGCATTTAGCAATCCTTCACAACTCCTGCGCGAACTCATGTCCACAGGGAAGCACATTTTCATTTTTCCTCTGTTATATAATTTCCATCAAAAAGAATAAATAAGTTTTACCGGTTTCTCAAGGATCAAGACAACAGAGAACTTGCAAAGTTGCAGCTCAAATGTGAAAAAGTAACTGAATATACAGGTTAGTGAAAACAGGAGGAAAACAGATATATCTGTTGACAGATATGTGGTGACACGTGAATGACATTGTAATTTACGTCAAAAAGAATTAAATAAATTTAAAATCGATGAGATCGGTCTGTGTCCAAATCCCTCTGGTTATTATTAAAAAGATCAAATCAATCAGAAAGTCTGAACCCAGAAAGTTCAGGCACGAACCAATGACATAATTTATAAAGATAGGCAGTGTACATGGGTTTGGAATCACCCTGGTGTGTCGTTGAATCGAAATTTGGACTTACGGCTCACTTTTTGGACACACTTTTTATTTTTTCAATTCCAATGGCAGGTGGAGCAGCTCACATGACTATATAGTTTTGTTTGGGATTGGATCATCTTCACACTTTATAGCAACTGGACTAATTAAATAAATGAAGAAATGATGAAAATGATTACAGTGCAAAACATTTCTATGTTAAAAAAAATCCCCAATGTTATTGATCAATATTCACTCATTAAAAATATACACAGTTGTCCAAAAATCTTCAGCATCATCATTAAAGAACATAACATTTAATTAATAATGATCCATATTTACTCATTGAAAATATACACAGTTACTCATTGAAAATATACACAGTTATCCCAAAAATTTCAGCATCATCATACACAGGTGTCCAAAAATCTTCAGCATCATCATCAAAGAACATAACACTTCAGCATCATCATCAAAGAACATAACATTTCATTAATCTTGATCAAAATTTACCCATTGAATATATACACAGTTATCCAAAAATCTTCAGCATCATCGTCAAAGAACATAACATGATTTAAATTAATTTGATTTTGGAAAATTTTGAATACTTCTATTACAAAATAATATAAAATAAAATATGCTGAATATATAAGCCTTTTAACTATAAAATATGTTCAATATATAAGTCTTTCAAGCCAAAGCTCATTCAATTTGATGTGTTTTCAAATACTCGCTGTGCTAGGGATTGTGCAAGAGCGTTATTCTCAAAATAGATGTGTTCTATTTTAAATCCATCAAATTCTTTGGCCATTGCACGAGCCCTGTTACAATAACTCTTCAGTGTTCGATGATTCACTTTATATTCCCCTGTTACCTGCAAATAAACATACCATGAATGTTATGGGAACTTTTTTTATCATTGAAAACATATTTATATAAAATAAAATATTCCACTGTTACCTGCAAATAAACATGCCAGGAATGTTATGGAAACTTCTTTTTATCATTGAAAACATATTTATATCAAATAAAATAACAGTGGGTCAATGGTAGAGGTAGAGAGATCTAGGTTTTTACTTGCTTGCAGATTAATTCACTATGACCATATACTGTGAGATGGGTAATTCCGTGATTCAGAGCATGCTGGAGAGCTGCAATGAGGGCTCTATAATGAGCCACATTGCTTGTTATGATGGAAGAGCCAAGATATTCAGAGAACTGCTCTATCACATTGTTATTTTTAGCATTGTAAATCACCACCCCAATGCTTCCGTTGCCAGGATTCTCCCTGCATGCTCCTGCAAAGAAGGCATTTCCATGAAATTCAACTTTATTCCTCTTCACTTCACTACATCTCCTTTTTGCCACCCCTTTACTCCCCTGCAGCACTTGACCATGTCTCTTTTTTGCCACCCCTTTACTCCCCTGCACTTCACCATGTCCCTTTTTATCAATGGCTTTACTCCTCTGCACTTGACAATGTCTCTTTTTAGCCATGGCTTTACCACCTCGGCTCTTTCACTTGCACTATCTGCTTATATAGATGGTATTTTACTCCCCTACGCTTGACCATGTCTCAGTCTAGCCATGGCTTTACTGCATGCGCTCTTTCACTTGCACTGTCTGCTTATATAGATAAATGGATACTAAATAGAGAGGTGAGTAGAATTAGGGTTAGGGATTAAGTATAATATAATACTTATTTATTTGAATTGTATAAAATAATAAAGTATACTTACAATAAATGCATGCACTCTTTCACTTATACTATTTGCTCATAGCGTAGGGTCAGGAGTTGCCGAAAAGTTATGGAAATTCCGGCCATATTTAGAAAAAAAATTCGCAAAGATTTTTGTAAATCAAAATTATAGTTGT